>JAPYZR010004241.1:0-12650 GCA_030522945.1 Trichopria nigra | reverse complement strand
ACAAAATCTTACATTTTTATCCATGAATTGTCTAATTTTCTTATCCATTTTATGTACATTCAACAACAATGTTGGACAATAAATGCCTAAAAAATGTCTAAATTTCTACCAGGGGGATGTACTATGATTTTTATTATTTTGTTAAATTTTTTCATACTTGATTTGTTTATTATTACTATTATATTGTTAATTCTTTTATTAGCATATTTATTTTTATTAAGTATATTTTGTTTCACCATAATTTTCAAACAACTTCATATCTGAGATTCATTAAATTTCACGATAACGAATACATTAATTATACTGTTAAATGATTTAACTCGTCTAAGGTGACGTAACCCACCTTGTCACTTTAGCGTGTTGTTCCTTATTTCATTTGCTATAAACGTGAACACGATCGCTGTTAAACTTCGTTTAAGATTCCTCAACGTGCCTCAAACTGACAATATGTGTACTAATTAATGTCTAGCGATAAGTGTAATAGAATTTAGTGCAGCAGTCAGTGTTAAACTTGTAGCATTATCACCGAATTTCTCATATACAGAAATTGTGCTGTCATTTTTATGAACGTAAATCATTTCGTAACATTTACGTACAACATTCAGTAACAAATTATACCTTACATACAACAATTTATGTAAAAGCTTATATATTTTTTAACATTGTGTTAAATGTGATAATCTTTTGTTTTGATGAATTGTGAAAATTTATAAAAAATACTTATATACTGATCAATTTTATTCTAAAAAAGATTATATATAAATATAAATATTTATTTTTTTATTTATATACTATATAGACATATAATATGTAACATAGACACGTATACAGACACGCACAGACGCACATACACAAGAAGCGATAGAATTGTCATACAGATGACAGTAACACGAAAAAGAATTAAATAACATGTTTGTATTTGACTGATAATTTATATACATACAAAATTATACGACTATATAAATATGTAATGGAATTAAATCAATGTCATTCTAGGTTTAACGATTGACTCCCTATTGCTCCAAAGGAAGATATAACGACATCAAATGAGTAGATTTAAAAAAAAATGATTAAAACAAAAAAAATAATGGTAAAACTTTGCTGCATCTTGAATAAAATATAAAACATAAAACAATACGAATTTTAATTAATCAATTGCAATGGTATCCCAGTCAGCAGAGATAATAAGTTGGCCAGAATGCGTAAAAAAAGTACTCTGCAAGTCCTTCTATGCGACAATTTCGATTCTTACTTTTAAGCACATCTTTAGGGACATTTTTTGAGATCCTAAAAAATAATCTCAGAAATTGACATATATAGGAGGACTTGAAATGTTATGGTTGTGATTATTATGAAATGATTTTAAACAAAGAAGAGGTGTCATCATTCAGTACTGAAAATTATTTAAACTTATCATTTGCTCGCTGTAAAGTTAATATATATATATACCAACAACGCGTAAAATAATATAAACGTATATATGTTGTAATTGATATCTTCATATTACATTTTGACTTTTACGATTAATCAAGCAACGATTTACATATTGATCAGCCGTGTATGTCAATGCATTACCGCTGTGATTCTGTTACAACATAAACCAAGCTTCCCATTATCCAATGACACACCTTTGTGGTGTCATCGTTTCAATGCCATTGAAACATTTGTTCAAATCGTCGTATGCGATATAAACAATTCTTTGGTCATAAATGATTATTCTCTCAATATATTCGATGTAAAATATATCTGTAAAATATATTTACGTGTTACACTCAAAATATGATAAAATTATTTATTTATCCAAATTATACGTTTTTTAAAAAGGTTAAAATATATATGACATAAAATTTAAATAAAATTAATATTTTTTAAATAAAATACAATAATAAACTAAGCTGTATATACTGTGTGTTGAGAGGAAATTTGATTTAATTCGTTGTAAAATAGGAACAACATTTTTTTTTATTTGAAAGAATAAAAAAGAATTTTAGAATTAAATTTCTGCTTTACGAAATATAATTATGTCAAAAAGGTTTTCATTTCTGCAAACATTACATGTATTGTCTGATCTTTTTAATTCACATCAATGTGTCACCTATGCAAAACATATCTTTATGTGACTTACAATTTGCTTGTCAGAATAGAGCAGCTTGTAAGATATGATTATAGAAAGACGCAACTATAAAGAGTACTATATAAGTGAAACAAAGTGAAACAATCCAGGTGAATGACCCAAGCGAAATTTGAAATGAAATATAGACACTAAATACTCTGAGTCACAAGTGAAACAGAGTGAAGCAATCAAGGAAATAAACAGATGTCAATAAAAACAACAACTAAGGTCAATGGATGATCAACACCCCAAGCTAATATATCTTATCCCTTCATGCGGAATGAAGGACTTTCCAGCGTCAGACCAAGTAAAGTTTCAAGAATACATTGGTGAAATCATTTATTCAAAAATATGTATGTATTTAAATCATTTCATATGTTGATAGTTTCACATTAATATCATACTTCAAATATTTGTTTTAACAGATTTGTTTGATGAAGTTTTAATTGGTCAACCTTCATTTTCAGCTAATCGATTAGCTTATCTATAATCGGAAACATTTTATTGGATGATCACTCCCCAAATAGTACAAGTGCGTCCAATTGTAACTGATGAGGATGTCCCTAGGCCGTCCATGAAGGTGCTGCAGATGCACATTGTACGTAAACATAAATTGGGTTTTGTAGTGGAAAATAACTGGACGTACATTGATGGTGCAATGTACATAGGTCTTAACTCCTTTCTGGCTGACCAAACATGGTCATTTGAATGTTTCACCTTGTACTATGCGAACATCGTAGATTACTGGGATATATCCCACTGGACGTCCATTGGATGTCATATACGAATAATGAATGTCCAGACTTACACATACATTCATCCAACAATGTTCTTGTTCATTATCCAGTGAAGGTCTTCACTGTTGTTTTTTGGATCTTCAGAAACTTTTTCCATTACTCGGCGTCTCAATGTTTACCTAGCACTGTATAAAAGTTGCCATTCATTTTCCGCGAATGTACTATTGATTCCTCTTTGCATACCACCTTGGAAATCTCATAGGGGTAATTCAGTTAGTCGTCCGCAATGACGTTTCCATTATCGGCCATTAACGAGACGTCGCATTGAATCAGTAGCAGCAAGAAGTCACGTATATTAACCAAGTGGCGCTGCGTGTCAAGATCGAACGAAACAGAAATCTGGTGGCTGTCTCGCTGAATTCTAACGTGTTCGCCATTACCCAATACCACCATATACGACCGACGCACGTGCTTGCGCCGATGCTCGTGCATTGCGCCAATTACATGACGCCCGCTATGCTCTTCCAAGCACTCATGAAATTACAGCGCCCACCGGGAAAAGAGGCCAGGCATCAGTATTAACGAGGTATAATCTCAAACTCGGACACGGAAATGAAATAGCGCGACAGGGGGCTACTTGGACACTGTTTGTAATTTGCCAAGTGCGGCAAAGAAAATTGTTCAGCGTCGTTAGTAAAGTTCATTATTAGATCTTCCGAGTTGATGCACGTGTCCGGTCTTACGTACTCCTTAGGGCTGTCCTCCTCTTTGACCTGTCTTGTTAACGATAGGCAAGCAGTTGAAGATACAAGACAATTTATGACATCCGCCCAACTCGGTAGTCGTAATCGGGGTATTTCTGACTGTGTCTTGGGAAACAGCAGCTAATCGCTTATTGAATTTTTAATCAGTAGTAAAACCTCAGTAGGATGTTATAACCAATTAGATTTAAAGATATTAATGTTCATCACAATATGTTGTTTAAATTCTAAAGGAGTGAACTTTTGGAGGATGCAAATGCTTCGAGTGGAATGTAGGTCAATACAAGGCAGCAGCGCAAGTGATTCAAGTCTAGAAATACTGAAACAAGAGGCTGGCCATTACGTAGCCAATTGTGATTGGCCCGTCATACGGTTACAAGGCGAACCAATATACTTTGGCACAAATGATACTTGCGTTACCGCAACATCCTCCCTTCCTTATTCCAGCATGTCGGGTGGTAGTGCATGCTCTACGTAGTTTATGTTGCTTTCTCTTTAATCACGATAAGGCCACCTACATGAGGCGGGATCTGAATTATATTTAGTGTTGGCTAATTTTCCATTTGTTCATATTGTCATCTATAAAAGATCACGGCCGGACAGCAAATAAATTCATCATATTGTACAATTTTAAAAATACTTAATATTTATCACTTAATGTTATCATATTAGTTTATGATAAATATTAACTCCATGTAGTCAATTTCTTTACAAGCTATGAGATCGTAGCTACCAGATGAACTGAAATTGGTGATGGATATACGTGAATCCTTTTAATACGAGTGGGCTTATTTTTTGTCACGTGCATCAGCAGTGAAATGGTTAAACGTTAATACATCAATCCTGCTAAAATGTTTCTCGTACACGTATTTTTCAAAAACTGTTTTTAAGCTAAAATAGGAACGGTGCTATGTTCTTTTTTTGCAATAATAATTAATTTTGCATTCAATTCTTAACAGGAACATTGCGTTTAGGACGTTTATTAACATTTTGTTTATTAAAATATTTACCCTCCAAATTTATTGGATTGAAAACTGAGTCACTCATTTAAAAGAGTGAATGGTTGAAACTATTTTTTCGATTGAAATTTCACTCTAGTAGAAGTGAAAAATACACTTTTTTAAAAGATTGTCTCAATTTTCACACCATGAAATTTAAAGAGTACATATGTTTAAATGCAAATCTTTTAGTCCAAGAATCCACATACACATTCATTTTCATTTCCTTGCTATAATAATAACTTGTTATTCTTCTTATTAACAAAAAAAAAAAATAATAATAATAAATAACAATTAGAAAATTAAAGATTTCACAAGTAGGAAAATAATGCAACCTTTTGTCTTTTATGCATAATTTATGTATCGCACCAACGTAACGAAGATAACGATCATGTAGAATTTGATAGGGAATGGGAGATCGTTTCCGCCTGAATGTATTCATTCCAGTGATTGAAGATGTCAACCTATTAAAGGCGAGCCGCGGCCCATTTACCACAGTGAAATAGTTCTCACCATGGGTAGGTTGATGTTCAACCTTGGTTTTCGCTACATTGAAAATTGACTTCATTGAAGCGAAAATCCACTCTAAGAAATTAGGGATGGATGTACACTTGCATTTTCTCTTGGTAGATAAACTAGAAAGAGATTGCTAATAATGAAACTAAGATTGATAGATGTCGTAGTCATGAAAATTATTTATTATTACGGAAAAAAAAAAAAAAAAAAAAAACATTGACACTTCGAGCCGAGGTAATTCTATTAAAAAATCATCGTTTTATTGATTTTCAAAAACAATTTCAACGATGGTGACTATTCTGAAATCTAAAAATCAGAAATTATTGTTTGAAATTATCACAGCCTCAACTCACCATTTGCAAAACCAATAGCTTGCATTTAATGTAGTAATAAAAGACAATTAAAAAAGTTGTATTTGCCACTGTGGTATACGTCATCAGTAATCGTAAGACGTGTTATTTATCGACACCCTTTTTAAAGAGTGCGACTATCGACTTATCGAAACGTCATAAAAATGTCCATTATTCATTGCCGGAACTATTCTGAGCTGAAAGTATTGATTTCGCAAAGATGTCTTTCGGAGCACCCGTAACTTCGTGTTATATATATTTCCCTTCCATTAATAATTGCTGAGTTCGGACACCTAATTAGACTACTTTTAGCGACCGAAAAACGATCCAAACATTCTCAAGCGAAAAGAGTAGAAAATTTGTCTTTTTCTTACGCCAAAGTTTTGATCTGTAATATTTGTGACACCTGATGCACTGTGAAGTTTTTTTAGGCCACTGCTCTAAAAACAGTAGTTTAATTACTATTATCGTTTAATAATATCGTTTAATAATGGTAAATATTATTTAAATACTACATTATATACCATTCCAGTACAGAAATAAATGAAAAAAAAAAACAGATTTCATCACAAGCAGAAATTAATATTTCAAACTTTATCAGTTTTCTAATTTCAGGTTGAACTTTTAATTCGTTTTAATACTCTTTAAATTTATCGAATACTTGAAACTATAATGAATGGATTACGAATTATCTCGACATAATTCGTTCACAATTTAAATGACTTTCGTAAAATGTAGTAAAAATCCACTTCGATAGAACGAAAAATTCATTTTTAATTATAGAACTGAAATCGTATACTAAAGTTGCTAGTGTAATTTCGAGTGCACGCAGGATTTAGAATGTATTTTTAATTTATTTTTCTTTCTTGCCAATATCGTGATCTTATAAAAACTGCATTATTATTGTCGATAATTTTTTAATTATCTGAAGATAGTTAAACTAAGTAACATTTTTAATTACTATTATTTTCGAGAGATATTGCCTCACAGTAAAATAAAATGTCTACATTTTTCGAATATATATACTGTTGGATAAATACCATCAAAGAAAATGAGAATTCCTCAAAAATTCCATTTGCGATCTATTTCGGTTCGGGAACTTTGTGTCTGGACTAGTACCCGATATAGCCAGGTGAGCAGCAAAGTAGATTAGTCGTGTCGTATGTATACATATATATATCTACCGGAATAAATGTACGTACAGCAAAAGCTCGCGATCATATAGAGTTCCATCTAATAACTCTAATTCTATTAAAGCTACGCCAGGATAAAGTAGACATTTTCACGGGAGACCCGATCATCATGCGACAGTATATAGTATCAGTTGGTTCATGTTAAAAGTAATCTCTTATAAGTATCTCTTTAACAGGTTGGACATTTTTAGGGTCTTCAGTTCCTAGATACCTTACGTATAGATAGAATATACAAATTCCATATATATATATGTATGTGCATGTTTAAATGAAACTGATATAATCGTGACATCATAAACTGATACAGATTAATATATGATACATGAAAAAATGATACTGTTTTATACATGATACGTCGCAGAGGACAAAACACTTTTATTATTAAATACATCAATCAGATCGAATAAAAAGTTGATCATTAATCACACGTGTGCACATACGTGATGGAAATAAGAAAGTCGGCTTCGACTTTGTTGAAAAGTTGAAAGACGCGAACTTTCGCAAAAGCCGTCTTTTTGTTATCAAACCAGTAGTACTATATTTATTAAAAATGTAGAGCAAGAATCGTCCATACAAAAAGTACCTGACAATTATTACGTTTCAATTATCGCTTTTCGTTGTAACTTTAAATTTGACAATATGATGGGAATTTAAGGATGAATAAATAAGGGATGCAATTTTTTAATATGAAATTCGCACCTGATGCTAGAAATACAATAAAAAAAGCATTCATTCGATGAAACATTGGATGGTTATTCATTATTCACGATGAAATACTGATACGAATGAAGGTATAATTTTTTTTTTTTTTTTGTTACGACAAATTATGATGTATCTAGTGGTAGTAAAAAGCATTTTTCATCGGTGGGATGATAAAATTTCGGAGTGGATATTGAATGCCAAATTTTGATATGCCCACGATTTTTTGTGACCAATTTTTTTATGTACAATATCGAAATTAAGTTGATTATACATACATACACGTAAAAATGTGATTTTTGAAACGTAAAAATTTTGGTTACCTTTCGACATAGCGTATGTCAACAATAATATAATAACATTCTTACTTTCGATATTAATTGTTTACGCTATAACCAGTTAATTCTCATTTAACGGTTCACATGCACACCAACGCATACTCATTTTGAAATACCGGAGTCTGCGAGGAAGTTACAGATAATTCGATTGCAGCGTGGATTTCGCAGAATTAATTGCGTTATATCATAGGCCCTTTGGAATGCAGGGCAGGAGCGTCAACCATGGATGATTTATTGCCAATACTGGAAGGTAATAAGTAGCGTGTTGTAAAGCTAATTAATGTGACAAAATTTGAGGTAAATTTCAAATTTGATGTAATGAATCCAGCCGTCAGCAATTATATATGTAATCTGAAATTCACGGTCAAATATTTCAATAATCTTGGCAGAAACCAGGAAAGGATTTCTGGTTTCCACAATAACGATAACGTTAATTCTTAAAGTTTGCAAATCAATTGCAGAAATTGAACTTACAACTAGTCATACACGTCACTGAAAAAAAAATATTTGTATCAAGTAATTATTTATTTGAATAGTAGTATATAGCGAGTAAATATGTGTACATGATTTTAGAAAATGTTTCCGTCATTTTAGTAAATATTACTTAATTCAAAAAAATATTCACTTGCTACTATATAAATATATATTTACTTGAAAATAGAATTCTTTTTTTCGGTGTACGTGTATGGAGACTATATTTAATGTATTTGAGTGAATGAAGAATATGCTTGAAGTACTTTAGACGCTCGTTTTCAGTGCGTAAAGTCAACCTTCATGCACGCTGGAAGATGACATGCATAAAGTAAAAAAGCCGTGAGTAAAGTGAAAAAGTCGTGTCTAAAGTTAAAATTCTTTAACTTTACGCATGCCTCTTTCAATTCATGCATAACTTGATTATTTCACGCATGACACTATACCCAGAATCCGTAAACGTTCATTTCAAGTACTAATACATTTTACACCCTTGTTAGGTAATATACTATTTCAGTCCCTGATTCACTATGCGCATCATGCAGTTCTAACAATAAAATACATAATTCATTATTTTTGCGCCTTTGTCATATACAAAACCGTAAACCATACACCTTTTAAAAAATTTAATGTAAAAAATTTAGCTTTTTTTCGTCAAAATACAAAAAAAAGTAAAAAAATACACTGACATAGCTTCAGACAACAGATTAAAACGAGCAATTTATCATGGTGAAGCTGCGATAAAATTTAGTTATTTCATGAAACACTAAAGGTTTCACCAAATGATAATTTTCTTTCGCCGCATGTAACTGACAGACAATCGAGAAATAGCTGATTTATCATCTGTGACATCATTAATCGATTTATCAACTTCATTAATCAAAGAGAATCCGGAAGAGGGGGAGTGGTAACACTTTTATCTCCAGACACAAAATAGAATATTTCGCACAAATCTCCAACCGAAGTAATATGTCAAGTTGAAGCATTAAGAAAGTGAGTAAATATTTGTTTTAATCATGGTAAAATGTTACATTAATATTTGCGAGGTAAGCTGTGGATTTTATGGATTTTATAAAGAAAATAAAGTAAAATAAATAAAGTAATGTAAATAAAGTAAAATGTTTAAGTATAGAACACAAATGAAGAACTAAAAAAAATTAAAGATATAACAAAAGAGGGAGATAGTATAAAAAGGATAAAAAGGCAAGTAAGAAAAATTATCAGCAAACCAATTTTGAAAAGGGAACAGAGAGAGAATGGTGGGAGAAATAAGAATAGCAAGGATACAATATAAGAAACAATGTGAGGGGAAAAGGGAGACGTGGAAGAAGGAAACGATATGGGGAGAAATTAAAACAGAGGAGAAAGCATGGGGTGTATAAATAGATTTAGAAGGAAGAGAGAATGAATTAGCAAGGTCATAAAGCTGAAAAAATGGAAGGAACACTTTATGAAACTGCTGGAAGGTATAGTGCGGAATGGGAAGCAGCAGAACGAGGAAACGGAGAAGAGTGACAACGCGAAAAAAAGGCAGAAGAGATAACTATAGAGGAAGTGGAAAGAGTAATGGAGAAGCTAAAAAATTTCAAGGCAGTCGGAAATGACGGAACAAGGAATAAAGTATGTCGAGAAATTAGGGAAGAAATTATAGGAAATAAGTAAGAAGATATAGAATGGAATGGAATATTCAGACGAATGGAGAGAGGGAATAATTATACCAATAAAGAAAAGAGACGATAGTACGATAAAAGAATGATACATCAGTAAATAGCAGCAGTTGAATGTATGTACATATATTAATTGAAAGATTGATAAAAGCAGCAGATAAAGTGAATGCATGAGGAGAAACCTAATTTGGATTTAGTAAAAAGAGAGGGGCAATAAACTCCATGAAGTTAATAAGTCATATATAATAGGTAGAAGAGTAGTAATGAAAGTGCAGAAATTTTAGCGTCACATATATATGGGGTTCTGGTCAGAGCTCTTATTATAATTAGGGCCAAATTTTTAATTGGTCAAGATTCATATCTGGACGTAAAATTTTCCGGTCTCCTAGAGTCCGAGGTCAAAAGTAGGGGTTCCTATTTAAAAAAATACAAATTGCCTTTGAAATGTCCACGAAGCTTTGTCTGTACCAAACAACTTTTGTATAAACAAATTTCCTTCCAGAAGCTTACCACCTATATCTTATTCCTATCCGTTATTGAAAATGGATCACCACCCTAAATTATTATTTCAATTCGTTTGAATACGGTCCACTATTTCATAATTTTCGATTCTATAAAAATCTCCTATTTTCGACAGAAATCGTAAATCAAATCTCTGCTAGACATTAATGCACGCAAATGACACGCAGTCAGGTTGCTTTCCATGATATTAAATCTATTTTTATTTTCCCGTCTATTCTCGTGTAGGGAAAGCACTTTTCGAGATAGCCAGAAAATGCGTATTGTGAATTTTCAATCGCATCGATCGGCTAGCGAGAATTTTGATTCGTGCTCGTTTCAATTTTATAATTTTATATCGGATTCAGAATGCTGCTAACGCGAATAATTGAAAAGTTGATACTGTGCAGCCGTCAAAAACAATTACACCGCGATTGTGTGCCATGAGCGAATTGGTAATTTCGCTTTTTCCTTTCCGAAAGCCGACCTTGACTGATGTTCCCTGGAAGGTTATCGAATCGACCTCGTCAATAAAGCGAGACTCGAGATGTTTAATTATGCATGGGGTTCCTGAAGTTCGAGCCGACGAGATGTTTATAAGCCTTGCCAATTCTGCGGAGAGGAAGTTTCGAAGCTGGAGCAATTAGACATAGGAAGTCTCGGGTTGGTGAAAATCGGCAAATATGTGTTAATTAAAACCGATATACCGTGTATAGTGACTATCCCTTCGCCAGTAACTGATATCGTATCTCTCAGAATTTGCTCAAATATTTCGATAAAATACAAAAAAAAAAAATAAACATATAATATATAAATGTTAGCACATTAGTTTTGACCTAAATTGTATTACAATATGAGATGGATTTAAAATCTTCAAGTTAAAAAAAAAAACATTTAATTGTAATTAAAATTGTAACAAAAAAAACATGTTCGAAAAATGTGATAATAGTTGTTGACTTTATTTGTTAGAAATCTCACGATGATCGAGATGGGAAATTGATCGTATTGGGATGAATAGATTAATGGCCATTTTTAAAATGTTGCGATTATTTATTTTTAATCCGTATTATAGTTGTTACTAATGAATCACTAATTAATTTTCATTTATAGGACCAATAATTACGGTTTAGGAAGAAAACTTACAGAAACTAGAAAATATGAAAAATAAAATATACAATGAATGAATACAAAAAAGTTTTTATAGAATAGTATATTACCTAACGAGGGTGTAAAGTGTACTTTTACGCACGAGTTACGTATCCTACTTTTGTATCTGGTGTAAAGTAAAAATATTTATGCCTAGCATTTTAACTTTATACATGACTTTTTCACTTTACGCAAGACTTTTTTACTTTACTCATGTCATCATCCAGCGTGCATAAAAGTTGATTTCACGCATTGAAATCGGGCGTCTGAAGTACTTTAGACACTAACTTTATGCGCACAATTACAAAAAAATAACTTCAATCGGCAAATTCGTCAATATCAATTTTTATTTTATACGATTCTATGCATCATTTTTCTTTCAATATACAAAATCAATCACGCTTCTTTCACCACTATTACACCACTTAACGGAACGATGTTACAATAACGGAAAAATTGATTTTTAAAATGATGTTTATGTTGGTATTATAAATGACGATATGGAATTTTTAACAAAAATTAAAAGTTCACGAAAATAAATCAAAATCATTAATACAGTACAAAAGACTTTAATTTAGTTAAAGTGATAAATATGTCATACCAGGTCGATTAATTTTAATTTATTTTCATTCGTTTTTCCAATTTGTTTTTGATTAAACTGCCATATTAGGTATTTTGGGCCATACGTTATACGCTAGGGGAAACATTTTTAAAATGTAATGTGACTTTTATCCAATATTGCAGGTTGATAATTTTATCGCTGAACTTTTCGCTTTGTGGAATATTCTCGCAGTATCACATTGATTTTTTTGTTATTTCGGTTTTAAATTTAATCAGCGACTTTGAAAACTCCCATATTGAAAATTTCTCTACTGTAATTAAATTAAAAAAAAAAAAAAAAATCCAACAACCACTACAACTTTAGAAATACATTGCACGCAACTGTAGTAATCACTAAACTTTTTTTCAGTGTTTTCTATTAATATTTATTGTTATAAATGTACATGTGGCAGACATAAACCATTACTTAATCAAAGCAGTTAATATATTATGTTTTAACAATGCCTCCCGGGAAAAAATGGATTAGATATAATTATATCTGGATCAGATATAATTATATCTGAATCATGTATGATTATATCTGGATCATATATGATTATATC
>JAPYZR010004240.1:0-20312 GCA_030522945.1 Trichopria nigra | reverse complement strand
GATTTCCACCAAAAAATTCCCAAAATCGAAGAATCGGAAAAATTTTTGTTGGTGAATTCAATACTTCGCCCGCCTTGCGTCAGGCGAAGTAATTGAATTCACTGACGTGAAATGATTTGATATTTTTGCAGTGATGGATTTAAAACAAATGTTGTTTTTCCTTTACTATCATACCATGAGTGATTTTTCAAAGCGGTTTACCTATTCTATAAGAAGATATTACTTGAATTTTCGATGCTGCGATGAAACGCCATTTACTTACTGTGTTCACCAGCACGGGCGCTAGTTCCGAATATATATAAGTAAGGAGCCTATTGTTTGTCGAGAAGGTTCATGAACACCAACAAACATTTTACGAACAATTGATATTTAGCATTAGAGATATTGAAGAAAATAATCGAAAACTAGCGTTGGTCGACTAAGTTCTACGAAAATATGAAAGTAAAATTGTCAAATAAATAAAAGAAGACTGGAATATATGACACTCAGCTACCAAGATATAGAAGCCCCCCCCCTCCCCTCCCCGCAAGAAAGTAAAAGATGAATATTACAAACTGTAAACAGTTGATAAAAATGTACCGAAAATAGACAAAACTAACTAAAATCTAAAACTGATGAAAATCACAATGTTGCGGGAATACAGGGAATACAGAAATTCTAGAGTGATGAATATGAGTGAGAAGATGGAAAACCTAAAAATAATAAACTAGTTACGATTGACAACATTGATGGAAATCAAGGGAACCCGCAATTAAGCAAAACAAACCATTCTTAAAAAGTATTTATAAGAACACAATTTTGCAAAAATAAATATTAATTAAATTAAAGTTAATTTATTAAAATATAATTTAAAATTCAACTTGGATATAAGTATTAGACAAATAATAAAAAAAAAAAAAAAAATTGAAAATTTATTTCAGCCATTGTACAAAATTATTATCAGTATTAAATTGATTGGTACTGAAATCAAAGAAATTAACAGAATGGTCAGGAAGTTTGTTGAAAATAATCAAGAGTACAACCGGGAAATATCTACGCAATATTAATATGTATTCAAACAGCGAATGAACGAATTCTGACACAAAACTCACCTAAGTACGCTAAAACAGGATGGAAATTATTAAAAAATTAACGTAAAAAACCAAAAAATCGACGAAGGTTTATCGAAAATAGACAAAAACCGTCTACAGTATACAAAATAAGGAAAAAACAGGTGCTAATTGGTGATACATTCAAATTAAAAATCGATATAAATGAACGAAAATTGATACAAACAAAAAATTGAGGTACCATATACAATTCGTCGTTAAAATAAGATTTTTCGTTTTACGACTGTTGTGATATATAAAATATAAAATTCAAAATAAATACAGTCTTTATACTTTATACACGCAATAGTACCGAAACATAAATAATTTTAATTTAGTATAAAGACTGTATTTATTTTTAATTTTATATTTTACATTAGTAATCGAAAAAGTCAAAAATAGAACGAAATATAGCAAAATACTGCTAACGAATATTAATAAGATATCGTAGAATAAGTGTACGAGAAACAAATCCACAGAGAAAGGACGGAGAAGAGTTCGATCTTGGAGATTTTCGGGTTCGATACTTCAGCATGAAAATATATTTAAAACAAATGTTTTATTTCAAAAATCATATGATACCTAAGTATAATATCGTAGCGATGAATAAACTTACAATTAATATTACATACAGCTTTCTATATATTAATTTCATTTTAATCCTTAATCAGTGTATCATTATTAGAATTAATCTTATCGAATTGTATCTACAAGTACAGATACAAAATTTTTTTATTTCGCTCGTCCCTTTCTTAATCATCTCACATAGTCGTTAGCTTTCGTGACATTTAAATTTCTGGCTTTGCTATTATATTCTCAATTTTAATGTATAACAATCTCGGAAATTCGTCAGCTGCCCATTATTGTTTCTGATTTCTGAGCACTGATTCGGTGAGATACATCGGAAACTGACGGCTCCCAGACTTTACAGTGCCCTAAGATAAAAACTGGTTACGAATTAATACAAATCTGAATCAATACAGTCCAAAGTGAAAGTAAACAGTTAAATATTACATCGGAAGAAACGAATACGAAACTCGCTCGTGAATTGACGACATAAACTCTTCAAAAGAAAAATAAAGAAAATAATAAAATTTTAGGAGAACGCCGATTTCTGGTCTTGATAGTTTATCTCGTCGTCGTTGTGTTATTTACCTATAACTTAATTTAACGTCAATATATACCTATACGCGTACTGTCACAAATACGTGTATAAGTACATATCTCTCTATATATATATGTTTACTCCATTGTATGGCCAACGATCATGCTATAATATATTATAGTTGCATCGTACCGATGAGTTTTTCAAACCTCGATTCTGAGTTATACGTGTAACCATACCGTAAACTGGAAAGAGTTCGCACGAACAATAAAAGGTCATCGTCACCTGTCCGCGTGAGACCGTCGTGTTAAATTAAGTATTTAGCGTTACGTTTAAATTAAATTTAAAAATTATTATTCTCTTATGAATCAAACATTATGCAATGTAAGTATCGATTTGCGGCAATCACGTCGACTTCGAAGCGTGAATGCACCGCTTACAACATTTTGTACACTAACCAATAGCAGCTGCATTGTCTAAATTAGTATAATAAAGTCTCGACATTCGTTACGATTTTGCTCTTTTAATTGCGTAAATCATTCGAGTTAGCGTGAGTTTTCGGCTTAACGAGTTGAACGCTCCGAACACTTTGCGTTTAATGTAATTGAGCCCATTGAAAATAGAAAAACGATTCGTGTCGAATCTATTATTTATATTGAACAGTGATTAAATTGTTGTGAGAACGAAAAAAGAAACATTTATCAAAAACGTTACTTTTCATTGGGCTTGAAACGATACATCAATTAATATACTATTATATATACGAACGTAAGAAAAGTATAAAAAAGCCTTTCGCTCGAATTCAGTGAAATCAGAGGCGATTGACGAAAGCTCATGAAATTTACAATAAACACAGGACGTGCGTGCATTGTTGAAAAAGTCGTACAGTGAATAATTGCACTTTGCATGAAAAGAATCGCGTGATCAGTGGAACATTGAATTTGGAGGTCAGTATTCGAGATCTGACACAACCTCGAAACCTATTGTGGCTTATCGCACGATATAGCGGATATCACGTAGCGAAATGCATAAAGTACATCATCGTCACTGTAGGCATTTTCCCTTTTGCGCTTATAATCATAAAAGGGGCTAGTGCGATGTTGTTCACACGAGAGACTGTAATGTTTGCTTTTCCATTTATACATATATATCAGTCGGGTGAAATATATGTTTCGAGGATCGATTCATATAGCTTTTGCGTTTTTATGGCAGTGATCTGATTGACGATATATTGCGCAGTTCTTTGTCCTACTTGTACGTCGATATGCCTTGTAAAATTGTAAAATCTTGCTCAGGAAACGGTGTAAACGGTTACAATTGTAATATCGGACGTTAACAAACATTTAGAAAGAGTTGACCGGCACTACGTGTATGTATCGTAAAAAATGTTCGCTCGTCAGTCGTGATTCACATACAACGACAATACATCGAGAAGGAAAATGCATCGCAACGTTCGCTGTCATCGGTGCTTACACATCCATATATAATATGCTTCTTATATACCTATATTTATATATTTATATATAATTTTTTTTGTATTTCTTTATTTTATTACGCGAATTCTGTCGGTAAAACGAGGGGACGGCGATAAGCGCAAAAATCTCGAGATATTCACGTTTCGACCGAAATTATCGATATCCATTTGCTACATTATTAGATCAGGCGGTTTTCGAAATTACAGGAAACAGACTTTCAATGTCCTTCCTTTACGGATTAACATTCCTATTTTTGGAAGCATCAAAAATTCGAACGATCGAAACGCAAAGTCACTCGAGGTTCGGGCGCGAACGTCGTCCTTAATAACTATCCAGTAAACCGCCAATTCTCTGCTCTTCCATATTGTAACACTTCATTCTCTCGGAATATGAATAACGACAGGTCTTCGGCAATTGTGTTCCAAGTGCCTCGACGCTCTTAATATATTCATTAGTAATATTCAATCTCGTACAGTATTATTTATAATATATATATTTATATATCCTCCTTTGTCACGCAATTATAATATGTACAATAACGCAGTAAATCGAGGCCGGCTGCGAATGAATTTGTCTGAGTCTTCGCTAAAAACTCGCGCCGTTTGGAACCATGCCATCGCGGTGTGGACTTTTAGCGAATCCGGCGGGCGTTCAACATTTCCGTAACGCGAGAAGCGAGTCTTGAATAAATTTGACCGTACTGAAAAATCCCGTCGACGCCAAACATTTCGGGCAGAGATCACGACGCGATAACGATTTGTGCCCTACAATTTCTGTAACTTTCTAACTTTGCACATTTTACGGCCGTATCAATATGCCGTTGCATAAATCTGACAAAGTTTGGGTCTTAACAAAAGTTTTGAATCATCACAACTGCTTGTTCTGTCTCTACACGTTGAGACTGTATCGACATTCATTGCAAAGTGCGAAATTCAATCAATCACTCAATTTTGTAAAAAATGAGACAATACGTATATATATACTTATAGTAGAACAATTATACTTCAATTTGAATTTAAGAACATTCTTAATTGCAATCGTCAATGCTTTTAAAATATTACTAAATTACAGAATAAAAAACCCAAATGTTTTCAGATCAATGCGACGACAATTCCCAAAAAAAAAAAACATCATACGCGCTTCGCGTTCTTCGCCCGAATGTTCTTGGACGACCTCCATCCTTCCGTGTATAAGAAAGCAACGTCGCGTCGAGACATATTCCGTTGGACGACTGAGTCGCGTCATTTTGATCATAGAATACTTGCTTTTTCTGTTTTGTTTTCTTGTTTTTGTTTCTTTTTTGTTTACGAAGAGGCATGGCTAAGTAAAAAATGACCCGTACAAAAGTACAAACGACTCTTATTGTCGAAGATGAGAATAAGAATTGCGGATGAAGGCTGGACCGTGGAGCCTCGATACAAATAAATCGGTAAAGCGCGGGATGGTCGACAGGGTGAAAACTCATGGTTCGGATTATACTCGGTGTGTCATTGAAGGTTAAGCTGGGCCTAAAAGTGCAGCTACTTTGCCGAGGAAGGAACGAAATTCGCCAATAAGTTATGTTAAACCTTAAAATACTGCGTAAGAATACAACCTAGATGCTAACGGCGCCACTGCATCCGCCTAACTCGCGAATACGACGATTTTTGCGATATTATACATACGATTATTATCAATTTAGAAGCTTTATGGCTAACAGGCTATAAGATTCTCCGACGGAAACATTCAGAATTCCTTGTTAAGGTAAGAAGCCGATCATTGGTCAATTACATCAGAGAATCTATGGATATAATAAATGCATGTAAAAAAAAACTAATAAAGTACAATTGGAAATATTACTAAAAAAGCTACTAAAGAACTACTATGTAAATAAAAAAATAAGAAAAACGGATTTGGCTAGTTTATCGTATCGTTGTTTTTCATGGACAAGTTTCTTAAGCATTATTGTTATCAACACTGTTTTTTCAACGCTAAACTTGCAGGAATTCATCCTGTACATTTATGCCGCGATTATTTTACTATAAAAACATCCTAATATATAAGACCTTAAAAAAGAAATCAACATACATAAGTTGCTATGTAAGTCCCGCTTTTGTTCCACATTCTTGTTTTGGGATATCCTACAAGCTGCGGTTTTCTATAAAAAAAAAAAAAATAAGCCGACAAACGGACGGATGCAGTCTGGGATGAACGCAAATACTCTAGAAAAAAAGATATTCAAATCTTCGCAAAACCGCCTTCAGTCAATAGGACAAGAACTGCACCAGGAACCGTAGCTCGGGTGGTTTTTGAGGGTTTGCTGCTGTTTGCTAAATTCGAGTTATGCAGTAAACGCTCCTAAACAATTTTCGGCGCGCTTGGGAAAATTTTCTCGTGGTCCCTGGCGGCTGGGTGGGGGGACACACGCGGGAAGTTCCGAACTTCCGTTTGCAAGGTCAGATCGTCACCTGTAATACTGACCGAATGGTAAGTGGCGTTAAGTCTCAAAGCGAGCCTGAAGTAGTATTTCTTCGGTATCTCGCGCAAGTGGAATGTCTCAACGGGCGACCGTACCGGATTAGAAAAATCGATTTTTTTTTTAACGCACGACGGTGATGTCGGAATAATAAATCAGAAATAGCTCTTGCGGAACCAACTGTTATCGACTAGTTCGTTAATGCTACATTAAGATTTGCTTGCTCCTCCAATCAGCCGAGTTTTCCTCGCGATCGACCAGCTTCGTATGTTTGCCCTATTATCATTTATATTATTATTATTATTGTAATGCTGCTTCTCGTGTACTTGCGTTCTAGCGCGAGTCGACTTCGATTCACTTTTGGCATACGTCGTCGACCCTCTCGTCAACTGGTGACGTCACTTCGAGTTAATACTATGTACAACGTCACGCTAACAAAGGGCGAAGTAACGCCGCCGCGAACATCGCGTGTTGACGAATTCGTAAACTGAAACTCATCATTTGAAAGATCGACGTTTTCGATTTCCATTAATATCATATCGGACAGTTCGTTAGCGATAACTTGCTAAACTTTCCTGGGGCAAAGGTCTCGACCGGCGTCGACGGTACTTCGCCAAACGAAAATCCGCCCAGGAAACGAACTTAAAAATTATCATAGTCGCCGACAAACGAAACCGCCGAACCCGTCAAAAACCTCGTCGCTCTTATCGGCGCGATTAAACGTGTCAAATTAAAGTAAGATCTTTGTGTTATCGGCAGAAATAATTAATAAAAAGAAAGAAAGAAATCAAAAAATAAAAAAGAACAATGGCAGTAACTTCGCGAAACGAAGCAACGCTTCCGTCAACCTCGTTTTGTCGCCTCCCAATGGAATCGACTTTGGAAACACTTATATACCGTTATGTGCCGACATACCCGATGTATATATATATAATATATATATATATATTTATATATAATCTATATATCTATAGTAACCGATAAAAATGTATATGTGTACGGTGTGTGTGTGTGTGTGTGTGTGTTTGTGTGTAAAGATTAGTGAAAACAGCACGAGTAATATCCACTCCGAGAGGCACCCGAGATCGTCCAATCATTGTGTCACTATGTATGTATGTATCGAGGTGCGGTACGAGGTCGTCTTCGACGTCTTTTCGCGATTTCTTCGTCGTTTCCGTCGTCATCGTCGTCGTCGTCGCCGTCTTCGTCTTCGTCTTGGTCGTCGTCTGTCGACCGCGGTCGGCCAATTTCGTCTTTAGACCGGCGTGTCCGTTTTCTCGTCCTTCTTGATATCCTTGCTATCGGACCGGCCGTTTATGTACTCGGTGCTCGCGTGAATGGGATTCTCCTGGCCGTGGGGGATCTTCTCGTCGATGATGCGATCCTCGTCATCCTCGGGCGTGATGTGAACCTCGCTTCCGGCGCCCGCGCCTCCGGCAGCCTCTTCATCACCGCGGCGCCTCGCTGCAACAAGCAACGCCACGATCGGTCAAGGCACGAGTGCGGATTCGACTATGTACAGATTTTTTTGTCATATTTGCGTCTTTTTCGATATATATATTCCATTCCTTGGTTTTTTTTTTTTTTTTTTTTTTTTTGTTTCAAGCGATCAGTGCAAGCAAATGTCTAGAGAGTTGTTAAGGATGTGCTGATGCCCGTTTTATTTACTCTATGGTGATTTTTTAAATGGATTGTCATAAAACGACTTCTGAACTAATTGAAGTGAATCTATTCTAATTAAGAGAATCGTTTTTATTTCAGTTGTTCTTTTATCAAAGTTAACTTTTATGACACTAAAGAAATATTGTCAAAACGTTCATGATTACTTTTTTTTAATTGCATTGTCATATTTGAAAAAGACGACGAGAAATATAGGTTGGCATTTTTGACAGTTTAATAATGAATGTTTAATTTAGAGAAAATATATTTAATTAATACACGAAAAAGACTGTTTAAAAACACTGGAAAGTTTTAAAAATTACTACAGAATTATAATAACTTATCAAAAAGTAATTTTCGTTAAAAAAAAAAAAAAAAAAAAAATAACAACAAATAGTAATTTAGAAAAAAATAAAAAAATAAATAAATGTATTCTTGGAGCGACATTTTACTCTACAAAGAGGAACAATTCAGTCTTTTGAAGAGTGGCTCAATTTTCACTCTTTCAGGAATGACTTTTCACTCTAACAAAATTTATACAGAACGTTAATATCAACTAATTTTTTTTTTATGTTTAACATTAAACCAGTAGGAAAAATGTATTCTAATCAGTTGGTCAAAATATTTAGGTAATTTGTGAAAATTTGATACATATAAGTCTGATAGAATTTATTCGAGATTACAATTTGTATGCTCAATAGAAAGATATGCATTAATTGAAACTGATTAATATTTTTAGTATAGCTATATTTCATAATGATCAATATCAATTAGTTCAGTAGTTCTATTTTTATACTGTTAGCATAGCATTAAAACTTTTTTAGTCTAAAAATTGCAAAGAAAAGTATGGTTGCGATATTTATTTAGAAAATTCTATATAATTGACGATAATAATTAATAAACTGAATAATCGTAAATTAAGGAGGTACTGAGATTACAACCAGCTGTTGCGGAACAAATGTTTAATATTAATTTTAAGGATTTTAATTTTATTATCGTTGACAATATTGCTGAGATAAAGTCTCTCCACTAAGAAGGGTAACATTTAAATTTCTGAAAATTAGGTGTTTAACAACTTATATTTATACTATTTTTTCTAATTTTTCCAATTCCTGGTAGAAAATAACCGTGGTGCTACCTAGCGCTACCGTTAATTTTTACTAGGAGTGCTAAATTTAAAAAAATTAATAAATTTTCACGTGTAATGGCTCATCTTGTAAGATAAGGATTCTCAATTGTAATGTAGAGATTCCTTTTTTGCAGCGAATAATCCATTACACGTTAAAATCTCCCCATTTTTTAAAATTGTTTACTGGAAAAATAAGAAAAAGTAAGAAAGAAATGAATGGTATCGTTTATCTCAGCAACAATATTAACAGTAACAACATTAAAATTCATAAAATAAATATAAACATTTATTTATACTTATGATGAATTATTACTCGAAAGTTGGTGTACTTCATTATAGTGTCTGTCAAAAATTAAAATCTGATTCATTTAATAGAAGTTGTATCTCAAATTTATTTGTTCTAAAAGTCAACAATCTTCAGAAAGTTAATTAATGCATTTGACTACTCTTGCTTGGATTAGTATACACACATGTATTTTAAAAAGAATGGCGTGTAATTTACATTCAATTTGCCATCAATATAATATTACACTAATTAGGAGATGTAAACAATCGCTTTGTTCATTCTCTTTATTTATTTAATTGAATGGATTATGCCATACGTTCTATTGAAAAACTAGCTGATACTTTAAGCCCACAACGTAATTATATTAAGTATTACAATAATACTGCATTGAAATTCAACCTATAATTAATTACTTCATCAATAGATTTTATCATATTATATACAAAAACATTATACAAAATTACTTAATAACACTAACTTTTTATTTTAATAATTTTATAAATATATAACTGAAATCATAAATTTTCATGTATCGTTTTTGACTATTTCATGAAACATTAATTGTGGACAGTACAATAATTAATCATGCGATCAAATTCTTTCGAAACTGGATTATTTTTCATATTTGATGGCAAATCCATGTACGTATAATGCACATAAGTTAGTTCACAAAAAAAATATAAGTACATAGAATTTTTGGGTTACGTCGTTTTATTGCACTAATGTTATACTACTGTGTTTTATGTATTGAATGTTAGAAATATACAAGTATAAGTATTAGAACATCGTTTCAGACTTGTCAGAATTTTATGTATTTGACACATGCTATTGGAATAAATAGACAACCACTGTGTTAATTTCTATGCATATAGTATTATTATTATATAAGAAATATTATTAATCAGAACATTTAATAACAAAAATTAAAGCAAACCAAATGATTTTATCGAACACGTAATTTTTTTAAAACTAAAACCAATTAAATTTTCCAAAAGAAATGAGTAAACATTCAGAATAATATTTATACCATAGGTGAACTTATTTTTTTTTTCGAATACTTGTATAAAATCATAATTCTAAATCATTGATATTTGGTCGAAATCGTTCTATTTATTCTTTTGAAAATCATATCTGCTAGTAATTCTTGTTATTGATATACCAAACATTCAAGTTAAGACAAAATATTAGATATAATATGCTTACATCTAGATATAATGATGTATAGTTAGGATAATTCATAAATTCCTAAAAATTATTTTGAAATGATGAAAAATATTCTGTTAATATACAATTCAATGAGATTCGAGTAAAATAATGAAAAACGTGCATCAGATTCCACACCATCCTGTTGATAAATGATATGAATATATTCTTAACGTATCACAAATATATAAGAAAACATGAAAAATGTATTTAAAACATAGAGTTTATTAAATAATTAAT
Source organism: Trichopria nigra (assembly GCA_030522945.1). Classification (NCBI taxonomy): domain Eukaryota; kingdom Metazoa; phylum Arthropoda; class Insecta; order Hymenoptera; family Diapriidae; genus Trichopria; species Trichopria nigra. The sequence goes on along the minus strand of JAPYZR010004240.1, from coordinate 9,672 downwards.
TAAAAATGAAAGCCTTATTATTAAGTGATCTAAAACACTGACCATGTACTCAACATATACAGGCATATATATTAATAAGTCTAGAGTTTAACATCTAACGAGCTCTAGCATATAAATATTCTGCATGGACATAAATGATATGGTCTAAAAATATGTTAGTAAAACAAGACCAACTCCCTGCACACTTGTTTGTCCTCGTCGCACAATGCGGCTCTAAAGATTCTCACTTTTAAAAACAATAAACTATAAATTTGCTGCAAATATGTAACGGGCAAAATGCATTTATTAAAATAATTATCAACTAATCGAAAAAATATAAATCTACAGCTGTTGTAGTGAGGTAAATATGATTTATGAGATTGCGTATGATTACTTGGTATGCTTGAAGCGCCTCTAACGTATTATTTCTTTGCGTTTCTTAAATAATAAGTTAAAAGTGACTTTTTATTAGAAAAAAGACAATGTCAAATAAAAGTCACTAAAATATGGAGTTTTGGTTTGTAGAGACGCAAAGAGTGCTAAGATTGAAAATATGCAAATTGTAAGGCGAAAATGCCGGGGGCATGCTTACAAATTAATCAGTAAATTAATCGGAAAAGGACGCACATCTCAAAAGAGATTGTTTGTCCGGATCAGTGGTGAAGACATAAGAAAATCGGGGTTATCTCGAAATGACCGCACTTGCCTTTGCCGATTGTTAGCAGTTGCTTGTTATTTATAATTTTTGTTTCAATCATTTTTTTATGTCAACGTAACTATAAAATGCTTCAAATAATTTTTTGAAAAAGAGGAGGTCGACATGCAGGCTACAACATCGCAAGCTCGTCACTGCATGCAACGGATTACGTTCTTTGAATCCGTTTCTTTATAATTGTATTCTTCTAATGATTCTTGAATTGTCAATTGTTTAATGGCAAAGATTCTACGTGCTTTACCTGATTGTATCGTCTTATTTTTATTGTATTATATTGCATTGTATTGTATTTTCGCTACTTAAACAATCAAATAAACAAATATAATAGTGAGAAGTTACTATCCTAAAATTAATTTCCTCTGTTTTTTATTGAATTTGTAATATATTGAAATATATATATTAGAAAATAAATACGTTACAACATATATCAGCAATTATTTTGAATAAATATTTAATCCTGTACATAATATTAAAAATTACTTTTATTCAAACGCCTTTAGCTGCAAAAATCATAAAAAATAAAATATGAATTTCTTCGTTTTCATAAAAGTTGTAAAATATTGTACAATAAAACAAAAAATTATGTGTTTTAAAGTGTAGGTTAAAATAATAAGAAAAAAAGGAATATTTTATCACAAATAAATGTACTTTTTAATCGTTATAACGTTAATTCTGGATAACGTGTTATTGTAATTGCGTGAGTCATTGTATTTGAATGTAACACGAATAAAACATCATTGTTAATATCGATTAATCTTCAAGTAATTTGTGGAATGTGAGCGTACAATTAATTTCTAGCATTAATCGCAAAAATCACATTAAAAAGCACAATAAAAGTCTTTAAATCATATTCGGGTTAAATATAAAAAAGAAAACAGGCAAGGCACGTTAAGGAAATGATTATCGAACAATCTGCCGTCGTTTCTAATCCGTATAGCAAGGATTAGCGAGAGGAGGAGCGTCAAATGTAATGGGTTAATGTATACATTTAAAGTAAGGGTGAAATACGCATGGCTGGCTGGAAACATTCGTTTCTCGATTAATCGATTTCAGCAGCGACCCATCTGCGCCGTTATCACGATGGTTTTGATTCGTGAACACGGGGCAAATGAGGGGCGCAACTGTGGACCATGACAATCGCGATGATAGCTTGCTGACGTCAGCTGCTGGTTTATATGAGGGTGTAAAAAAATACTCGTCACGGACCACTAGTGACTTGTAAAAAACATAATTGACGAATGATGATACTAGCGAGACATTCAAAAAGGTTGCGGCTGTCGGGAGTAGACGACTTACCCCTGGACAATGTCATGCCTAAAGAACGGAATCGCACAGTTTAATGTTCCAGTATCGCCGAATTCTTTACTTGGACCGGCTTGCATGCTGTCCTAGCGGTAGCAGCATAACATACAACACATCATATACAAGACGAGATCATATGGCGTTCGTCATTTTATCCTGATTGAGGTGGTCGAATATATTCGTGTCATTCGCAAAAATTGCAACACCCACTACTAAATTGGAGAGCTCACTTCGTTTATTGACATGCGTTTATATTTTTATTATCCTTCAGCTGGTATATTTTCAAAAAATTAAGAAATAAATACTTACCGATAACTTAGTTATTTATATATATAATATATTGTATAAACTCCAGTTCAATTGTAAATATTGCAATTCTTATGAATATCCAGTCAATTTAACTGTTAATTATTTTATTGCGATTTTGAAAATCATTGATAATTAATGTTATCTCACATTTTATGTGGTATAGTTATTATTTTTATTTTTTTATTATTTTTTATTTTTATTTTTCATTAATACATCTTCACATATGTTTCAAGTGATAATTGTTCAAATTATTCATTTAATTTTCAAATTACTTAAAAAATATTTAAATAAATTAGGTGTTATTTATTTTTTAAATTCTCAGACGTAGTATTAAATTCTTGAGAGAATATACAAGATATTAACTTATTCTTCGTATTATTCATAATATATAAGATATTAATTTATTCTTCGATTTTTTATTGCGTATATTATAAAATAATTTGAACTAATATGATATCAAAGTATTTTTAATTGGTTTGAAAAATTTTATGTATATATATAATACTATATTATCACTATAATAATATTATTATATTTATATACATATATTCGTTTATTTTGTGTTTTAACAATTTTCAACAATCCGAAATTGCACCAAAATATCAATATTTGAAATCTTTTTGTTTAACTATTCTTTCAAATGTTTACCTTCCTTATAAACTTTTCGTTCGAAAAATTATATATTTATATGTTAAATTAAATTAGAATAATTAAAGATGTAAATTTAGAAAGAATTAAAGACGTTTTCGTTTAATATGGATTTTCAGACGAATAAGGCACACATTAAAATGTATTTATAGTGAAATTTATAAATGTAAGAGTTGACACCGTTTAAACCTAGTAAAGGAATTTTTAATTAAAACAGACGAATTTAACGAAATAAATTACAAAATTGATTATTATAAAAAATATCATTATAACAGTATAACCTGATTATTGATTGTGAATAAATACATGAAGAAAATGAAGTGGAAAAAAATTACTGTCCTGGAAGATAATGTCGAGGCAGATGCCTGCGTTACAGGAATTATCAATTATTTTTTGAAAGTTATTTTCTTAATAAAATTTATTTAAAAATCCTAGATTTCTGTTGAATATTAAATGATCGGAAATTATGTTGAAGGTACGATAAACAAACGCAAATCTGCCTCGACCTAACATTCCCTAATGATAATTTTCATTATTTTTCTTCGCCTTTTCTTGGAGACTGAAATCTCCTAATTTCGAATTCTTTACAGTTATAAACATATAAAATGTTGGTTTTGAACATGTTCCCGAGAAAGTTAGACAACTCTCTTTTGTATATACCTAACACTTTCATTATAAATACGTATATAGGTAGATTTCGTATAAAAATCAGTTTTGCATACAATTGTTTATCATACAAAATACCTAACATAAATTAAGACCAAATTAAATTATATAATCGAAACTCACCTGCAAAGCACCAGCGACCAGTGACAAACGCAAAGATAACAATTAGAATTGCAAGAATCAGCACCATAACACCGATTACGATACCAATGATGGAGCCAGCATCCAAATCAACACCTGTAAAAGATTAACATCGTAAGGTTTTTTTCATTTTTGCATTGAGCCAATTTTATGACATGATACGCTCTGAAAATATGATTCAAATCGCTTTTTTCGCACATTATGATGTGTTTTTTCGCTCAATGCAATTAAATTATTATTAGTTCATTAAAATACTATATATTTAACCTGCCTACAGAAAATCGTGTACTTTGTTCACATTTTAAGAAAACTTTTCATTTGCAATATTTTTACCAATTTTTGTCAGTAGTCAGTGCACACATAATTCATTACTTCTCTAATAACATCATTATTAATAGTAATAATGTTGCATTATTTGAAAATCTTTTCGACACTTTTCAGATTTTACAAAAAGTGGAAAAGCAACTGTTCAGTTGGTAGTGGGAACTCATTACTACTAGAAGAATTTGAATTGTTACACTTCTGACACTGTTAAAAGATCAAAAATTTAGGTAAAAAATTAATTGTTCGTTCAAGAATGCTCGTTGTATTAGTGTGTGAGTGACAAAAATTAAACAACACTCTTATTGCATTAAAATGATTAATGCCGAGACAGAATAAATAAAAAATACTTCTTTATAAACTGTTGCTCAATATGACAATGATATATTACAACTGACTTGGCAAAAAAAATGATGTTTTATGGAAAACAAGCAAAACATGGCCAAACCACACGGAAATCTGTCTGCAGATCATCTATCTACGATAATGTTGAAAGTGACATTACCTAGTGCGTGCATGTGTTCGGAGAGCTTACCGTAGAAGTGACCGAACCGGTCGAAAGCTCCTGGATTTCGTGAGCATGCGGTGAAGTTTTGCGATTAAAAACGCTCACTGGCGATTTATTATCAGTGATTGGCAGTGATAGTGATCGAGTACGAATATAAGCTACACGTGATTTCGTGAAATGTCATGAATTGCAGTGACAATCGAATACCGAGAAATCGTGCGAGTGCCACTTTACCTTTACGTATATTTTTATATAGGTATATTTATATCACGTGATTTGACATGAATTTTTTTTAAAAATTGCATAAGAATTTATGACAATATAAGCCGTTTAAAACACTGCAATTACGAAGACACAAATCACAACGATGAATTGCTGTCATTCCTCTTTGCAGTGAATTATTAATTAATTGTAGAATTGCTTTTCAGTCCTGTGTTTAACAATGACGGATGTTATATCTTTATATTATTTATATTCGACGCAAAGAGCAATGATCTCTGTGTATAGATGTGAATGTGTGAATTCGAAAGTAATGGATGAATCGCGAACACTCACCAGCAGGTTCTGCGGAAGTCGACAAAACAATCTCGTATTCAAAAATGCCTTCGCTGTTGCGTGCTTGCAAAACGTATTTCTTTTCTGTGTCCTTCTTCTGCACGCTGTCGATCGTCAAGACTGCGTTCCACTCGCCATTACCCTGTACAAATATTGTATCATATTTAATATATAAAATAAAATCTGTAATTAATTCATGGATATTGAAAAGCACATAGAATATTCATAAGTGTTAAAAACTGACTTTAACAAAAGAAAAGCATTCTGCAGTATCGCCTGGACGCTTGTACAATAGCGTAGCATGAACTACGTATTGCCCTCAAGGGATGAATAGTACAATAATTACCACATCAACAGCAGTAGAAGTCTCTAGGCGGCCGCTGTCGTCGGGACGACCCTCATGGATCTTCTCGCCATCGACGATCCACAGGAAATCCGGCCTGGGGTTGGCAAAGACAGTCACGTTCACCTCTCCGCGACGTCCAATCACGTAACCGAATCGCTGAATCGGATGGACAATCGGTGGCTGTGGTGCAACTGTAATTTGAATGTGATTGACAGTTATCGAACGTCCTATTGGCGTCGTATATATATGAATAATAATACGAAGGGGCTGAATATACGTGAGACCTCCAGAACTCACGTTCCTGCGCGTTACGTATGGATTTTCAGATTTTGTCATCCTTACAGTCGATGGCGGTCCTCCCGTAATCGATTATTATTAATTATAAAAAATTTAAATCACGACATAAAAATCATATGACGGAAATGAAGAAAAGAAGATTCATTAGGAAAAATAATCATGTAACATATTCAACGTGGCTATAAGTAATAGATCTTTTCGGTGACATTTTAATAAATTTATTATTTGAATTGTTTGAATATTTAAAAAAATTTACAAAAAATTCTGAAAGAAATTCTTTGATGAATTCTAAACATTTCTTGGTCTCTAGCATTTTTCCAAAAGTTGATAGTTTTCTAGATAAAAAATCTCAACGTTCTCAATACTCACAGTATACTTGCAGCTGCATTTCAACTTTCCTTGGACGATCAAGAGCAATGTGATTGGCGAAGCAGCGTAATGTCTTTCCATTGTCGAACCAATCTAGAACTTTGGACGAGTTAAAAACGACAGTCGATTCATCAGTAACTGCTGAGTACGGATTGTACATTCGCGACTCGTTTTCCAAAGCATCATGGTCTAAAACATTTTTGAAAAATTATGATAAGATATATCCGCCAATTATATATTTCCTAGCATATACATTTCCAGCATTGCTCTTATAACTGTTATCTAGGTTGATATTTAATTTGACGTAGAACAAGACAACTTGTTCAGTATACGCAATAAATTGAATCTGCTTATATATAGATACTTAGTAATGGCTCAATCTACGAAAACTTTAACTTTCAGTCTCAAAAAAGTTTTGTTTTCCAAGCACAGCAGTGTTCTTGAACATATGTATTCAAATATACTTCCAAAATAATAATTGATACTCGTGCATGGTTTTTACTCAAAAGGGAAGGCGGAGGGGGGCCTATTATCCTTAAAATAAACTTATTAAGTAAAAATATTTAATGTACTTTTTCAAACTTCTGTATCTTTTTGTCTTAGCCACATACATGACACTCATATTGTTACTGTATACATTTATTTGAATAACTTCTGCACTGTTCAGAAAAGTCTATAAGTTGCACGGAGTGCACCTAACGGAACAAAACAAAATAATTTTTAATGTACCTTAATAGAAAATAAGACCAATTTATGGCAATATTTTCTGGACTCCATTACTTTTAACACAGAGGCCAGAAAAATTGGGCAGAAACTAGTGTCATTTTTTATTAGGGTAAGTTACACCTGCAATTTTTAATTTTTCCAATTTCAAAAGATTGTAACAAGCTTACACGTACACCGATTTACTTTCTTTCTATTTACTTTCAATCTATCAGATTGATTAGTTATCATTATTATTAGATATCAACATTAAAAATATTTCAATTATTATTAACGGATTTATTTTCATACATTACTCATAATACCAAAAGTTAAATCTTCTGTGGATTTGCCCATGTAAATTCTAAAAACTATGGGGCTCTCGGGAAATAAGACTATATTATTATTATTATTATATTAACGTGGGAACTTGTTAAAAGGCCATCGACAAGAATGATATTTAAGGTAAATCTCAAATGCGAACACAATTTAATAGCCAAAGTTATATATAGACTACTTTAAAATTGATAAACAAAGTAAACAACAAAAAAAATAAATAAAATACTACCAATTAAGCAAAGGAACTGAAAGGCAGGCAGGTTAATTAACCTTTTTTTAAAGTGACATGAGAAAATTCACTTGGACATAATGAAAGTTTTCGAAAAAGAATCTAGCGACTAAAGCAACGACGTAACCATATTATAAAAAGTGAAACAAACTCTATATAAAGTACTCAAGAGCATTTAATGCATTTGTATCAATCCTTTAATAAATGTTGATTAAAAAATTAGAAAAAAATGAAATGAAGATTTATACGGTGTTCCATCTCATGGTGTCATGTACACGTATCTTAATGAAATGTCGACATTTTATAAATGGCCGAATAATTGACATGTTAATAAAATCGACATGTTAAAACATAGTGACACTTCAATTAGATGATGACATTATACGTGAGGGAGTACGGTTTAGGGCTACTTTAGTTAAAAGTGATCCATCGATTAGGTTCAAATCATATCTCCACGGTAAAAGTATTTTTTTCTGGAAGTTAACGTGCCTCAATTTACATGTATACGTTAACGTTCCATTAAATAAAAAATTAATTTAATCCAATATTCGTTAGAATCCAGAACACTCCTTTGTCATTCGTGTACGTAACTTGCTATAATGCAAAGAGAGTAGAATACAAGTCAGAGTGTTACTGTACGCAATCAAATGTGATTTACCGCCGGTCATAATTAAGCACAAGCGTGGAAGAACTTACCGAGGAATAGACTTAAGTTTGCTGCGGGTTTTCCGCCAAACGCGCTGCACGAGACAACCATCTTCTCCCCGAGCTTGTAGGTGTTCCGGTTAACAGATCCTTCGCTCACGTGCAGTTGAGGTTCAAGCGGAGGTTCTGCAAAGTTGGAAAATAATTCATCGCTTTAAATCCTACTAAATCAAATGGTGCCCCAAAGTATAATCCGCTAAATAGTGCGCGTATATAAAACTTGTTCCAGCATATAAAACTTTTGGACAATCGCCCCGAAAATTTTTATTGTTTCCGCAAAAAAAAAAAACCTTTTACGTTTATTTATCACCGTTTTCAATATCATCGAAAACATACAGGAGAGCCAACAGAGGGGAGGCTTATCGTGTAAAGAAATATGATGTTAATTTTTAGCGAAATTTACGATATTTTTCGTGTAAAAGCGACATTAATCTCCTAAATCTGGACATGAACGATTGCATTGGATCTTACAAGCATAAAAGGAAATAACATTATCCAATAGATTCATGCCTTCGAGCGGCAATAAAAGAAAAGATCAATAGACCAGCCGAAAATGAAAAGTTAATCATGCGAGCGTCAAACTTACTCGCAACGACGATCTTCAGAGTAGCGGAAAGCTCGCTTCGCTTTCCTTGGGGCACGACGCCGCACAAGAAATTGCCGTCGTTCGATTCTTTGATCGAAGCAATATGAACGCCGCAATATCCTGATGCCGTTCCGTTGCCGTAGTACTCGATGCCGTCTTCCGGTTGCTGATGTTCGTCCAGGATCATCCTGGGTAAGCCGGGAATCTCGATGCCACACGACGTGATCGGTACCGACATCGAGCACAGTATCCTTAAGCTCTGGCCCACCTTGACCGCCACTTGACCACTCGGTTCGATGTTGACCATCATGGAATTGCTACTGTACCCTGAAAATACGTTAAACGATAATTAATAATTGTATCTTTCTATATTCATACATATTATCGGTATAAAAACCGGAAAAAAAAAAATAATGACTGAAAGAAGGTATATGAATAAAATATTCAATTGGAAAGATTTTCGTTAAATTTCATTAATATATGACTTTGGGAAATCGATAAAGTTCTCTGTTAAAATTTAAGCAGTCGATTATTCTTTATTTTTAGATATCACAATATAAGCCAAGCTTGCGCCCGGATATTTACAAACTGATTTCTACTAGGGTAGCGACAATTAAATCAACTTCAAAATTCAAGATTTTCGTGTCAAGTAAGAACATATCCTTTGTTTCTCTTAAAATTCTTAATAATTATACCAATTATAGAGTTATTCGTTCAATAACAATCTCGTAACTTCATTTCATTTACCAATTCGTTTGCCATTTTATCTGCCGTTTCGTATTTAATTTCCATTTCATTTGCTACCTGATATCATTACTTCGACCCGTAACCAAAGGTTGGGATCGAAGTATTGAACTTGGTCATCCGAAAAAAAAATGACACCTACTTTTTTCATGAAATCTCCACGTTTCAGATCATTCTGAGTCCAAAACTGCAATAAAAAATTTTCCGGTAT
>JAPYZR010004239.1:0-14828 GCA_030522945.1 Trichopria nigra | reverse complement strand
TCTGCCCCCTGCACCCCCCGCCCCCTCGTGAGCCGGCACTGGCGTTACGCGGACGCGCACTATCGCATCCGTTGTCTCGTAATGCGTTTAAAAGTCTTCCCGAAGATAAGTTTCAAACGTTTCACTTATTCGTACATTACGCGTAATCGGATGTTGGTTGCCGAGAACGTTTCCTTTCGTCTTGCCTTTGATAAGAGCGATTGATTTCTCGAGGCGGCTATTTATTTTATTTGTATATTTTTTGTTTATCGTACCTTGTTGACTTTTTTTTTTTAATTAAATGCTTATATATTGATATTTTTGTTTCGTATTTATTGTTATCTTGACAATACGATGAAACAAAATTTAACAACATATATACAAACACAGCAATAAAAAATTGTTTATATATGAATTCAAATACAAATACAAATATAAAATATAAAGAAGACAATAAAAACTGAATAATGAATAATGAGAAAAAATCGAATATACAACGATATTTACTGAACTATTTATTGAAATATTTACTGAACAATTTTTTGAACAATTTTTTTGAACAATTTTTTGAACAATTTTTTTGAACAATTTTTTGAACAATTTTTTGAACAATTTTTTCAACTATTTTCTGAAAAATTTTCTTAACAATTTTTTAAACAATTTTTTAAACAATTTTTTAAACAATTTTCTTAACATTTTTTAAAATCATTTTTTTATTAATTTTTAAAATAATTTAATAATCTAAGTAATTGATATTCTAGTAAATATTATGTGATCAATCACGTGAAAGTTTACGTTTTTATTTCAAATACAAATATTTTTTATTTTTTTATGATACGATGCGACACAAAATTTATGTAAATCAATTAAATATGTATTTCATTTGATTTGCTACAAATTCACTTTAGTTTAACAATTTTCTTAACAATTTTCTTAACAACTTTCTTAACATCTTTCTTAACAACTTAGAAATGTTTAAAATAATTCTTTTAACAATTTTCTTTAAACATTTGATTAAATAAAACAAAGACGTAATAAATAAATAAATATAAATATAAATATAAATATAAATATAAATCTCCTTAAATAAATCTTTGTTTGATCCAAACCCAAATTTCGTTGTCTCAAACAATATTACTACTTGAGTATAAAATCTGTTAAAAATAATTCTCGCATGTTTAATGATTAACATTTAAATGTATCTTATGAATTATATATTCATAACGAGAATATTTGTTTTCCTTAGGATAACAATTTCGAAATTAAAACAATATTAGTTTTTCCTTGTATAATCTTAAAACAAATATTATTAATAATCTGCTAAATATTTAATCAATCGCGTGAATATTTCAAATCGAAATCTTTTTTATTTCATTAAGATATACGAAGCAAAATTTATGAAATTCAACTTTTATTTCATTTGATTTACTATACAAATCTACTTTAATTTAGAAATTTTCTTAACAATTTTTAAAATAATTCTTTTAACAATTTTCTTAACAATTTATTTAAAAATGTTCTTAAAAATTTTCTGGTACTATTATATACTTTTTTTTTGTGATAAATTTAACTAATCACTTCTTAAATCCAATGTCTGTCAGCGAGTCTAAATAAAACAAGAGTGTTTCCAAACACACCCCTTTGACGCGTCAAGATGTCACTCCATTAAACGTCTGCGGCAGTCTACATGGAAAATAAAACTCACTTTTTAGTTTCGTGCTTAGCGGACCTTTAGGCAAACATGAAAATATCGAGTTCTTCGACATACCGAAATATATTCGTTGTGTTTTTTTTTTCTTTTTTTTTCGTCCTGTTTTGTTAAAGAAGTGTTTCACACGATTGTGCAGTGCACCGTGAAATATTTAACGGTTGTGTTTCTTCGCACCGATGGCGACCTCTCCGCAAATAGACTCGCGTTAGCGTCGTTATATCTAACCCATTTTAAACCATTAACAAAGGAAGTCGCTTGACGAACCTTCCGACGACTTGTCAAGTCGTCGAACTAAAAATATCTTCAAGCACTGCTCATTACACAATCGTTACGTTAATAGCCTGAATAGTCCTGGCAGCTTTCGCCTGGCGCCTTTCTTTTGAGTCTGATGTATATACGACACCCGTATTATCGTTATCGTCGGATGTCGGTCCTGGTCGTTTCGCCTTATCGGGGTCTTTGCGAAAGGCAAAAGTCTGAGAAACGTTTTTTTTTTTTTTTTTTTTTTTTTTTTTTTTTTTTTTTTTTTTTTTTTTTTTTTTTTTTTTTTTTAAGTAATTCTGTACATTGGTACAAAGACTGATAGAATACGCATATATGTATGTACTGTAAACATGTTGCAAAAAGTTAGAAAGAATTTGCACTAATAAACGACGACAGATAATTTTTTATAAAAACATTTTCCTAAAATTTTCTCAGCAGACATGTAAAATATGTTCTCGCACCTTACAATAAGTTGGTATATATTGAAATTTTACGTGGACAGTATTTTATTTACAATTTTTTGAGTAGACCCTATTACCGACGGCGCACGATGGGTCTCAAACGGTAAAGTGGTAATTTATCTTGAAGAAAAGAACGAAATTTAAAACTAGTAATAAAATGTATGAAAATTATTAAACGAAATTATAAATTTTTCTAGGATTAATCGCTACTTTACCGTTTGAGAACTTTGGCATTTTAAGGGGGTTCTAAAGTAGAATAGTTACCGACCGAGGTTTTCAACAATAAAAGTATAAATAATAAGTGATCAAAGCGTTTTTTCAAAATTCCGGCTTTGGAATGGTGATTCTACATATGATATACAATACTCAAAAACATATCGCTGAAATTGGTTCAAAATTAAATGAGAACTATCCGAAATAAATTATTTTTGGTGCTTAAGAGAAAATTTTATTTCGGGTAATGCTCGTTTAATTTTGAACCAATTTCAACGATATTTTTTTAAGGATTGTATATGTTATGTAGAATCACCCTTCCAAAGCCTAAATTTTGAAAAAACGTTTCAATCACTTTTTATTCATACTTTTATGATTGAAAAGCTCGGTCGGTAACTGTTCTACTTTAGAACCACCTTAAGGAGATCAGTATGGTAGTAACCTGTCATAGAAATGCGAAATTAAAATTAATGAAATGTGTTTTTTTTTTACTTTTCGTTCTCTGACTCTCTTGTGTTTGAAAAATATACAATTAAGCATTTTGAATCGATGTCGGAAATGACATTATCGACAGGATGGGATAAAAAAAAATTCAGTCTCATTGCGAAAAATGAAGAGAAAACGGAATGATTTATATTTTATTAAAAGAATAACGAGTTATAATTTATAGGAAGAGATGTATATATATACCTCATGGATTTCGAATATAAAATATCTATAAAAAACATATTTCATAAATATGTCGCTCGTTTACTTACGGTGTATAAACCGTAATTTTTGTTATAACTTCGCGAAAGTCGTATGATTTTTCATGAGAATCATAAAGGCATTATTTGTTTGAAAATCATATAATTTCCCATTAAACGGACTATGTAATCGTGCGTTTTATGCTCAAACTATAATCCGGCTCGATATTCTTCGTTAATTGGATATTTTATGAATAAACGACACGTTGATGCAAATTTAGAAAAAAATACGCGCGGAAGCAAAATCTATGCTGCCTCGTTATCAATTTTCGTATAATAAACGATGCGGAGCACATTTGTTTCACATGATTCGGGCTTGATCACTTGATCTAATTTTCAAAACATGTATAATTATATTTTATTTATTTTTTATTTATATACAAATTACAATATTTAATTGTATGTTTATTTATTTTTTTAATTATCCTCAGAGTTTCATGTATTTTTCATCACACTCGATTCTTTGACTTGAATGAAATTTGTTTTCATTTGAATTAAACGTTTCAAGAAGAACGCGTTATCGCGGTCGAGCATACATACGTATGATATTTTGTTTGAACGCTCGCTTCAAGTGGGTTTGTAAGCGCAAACATTCATGAATGAATTACAGCTCCAGCAATAAGACAGCGATGAAACGAAAAAGGGAAATAAAAAACGTAAAAGAAAAAAATGATATCGTTCAATTGCACGTATACATATATGAACGAGGCAAATGTAGGGTAATTCTCGAACGAATCGAAACTTTTCTCTCTCGTGCCTCTCTATCTCGTTCCGCCATATTGAAGCCGACATTTTGAATTTCGAAAATCTGTCGCCAAATTCGAATTCAGCGACGCCAATAACTCGTGTATAGTCAGATGATAATTTTCGTTGAAGCATTCGGCGCACCTATATGTTAAAAATGTTAAAAATGGTAATAACTATTGTAAAAACATAAAAATCGGTAAAAATGGTAAAAATGCAAAAAAAATGTACAAATTGAAAAATTTTCATAGCAAATTGGTAAATGTTTGCATAAAATGAAAATTAGACCATACAATATCAACTTTTACGAGAAAAAGATGTAAAATACTGTACGATAGCAAAAATTGAGTATTTTTAGGTCCGTTTTGACATCAAGCTATTACGAGATGGTAAAGTTCATTAACTTCGAAAAGTTGAGATACGGTTCCCCTTAAAAAAAAAAAAACCTTTAAAATTCGCGGCATCCGCCGAGTGATCCATTGGAATTTCCCGTCGGAGTTGAAAAACCCGCCAGGCGTGTGTTTATTTCGCACAAACAGAATGTTATTCGGAAATGAAACAAGACGATTTTCGGGAGGAATACAAATACGCGAAGTAAATCTTTTCCGTTCTTTGGAGTTGGAGAATTCGCTTATCGGGGCGCCCAAGGGCTAGCGCGAACATTTATTTCATTAGGCAAGAGATCGATCTCGCCGAGACTAACCGCGGGGTTTCAGCTTAAATGGGAAATTTGTCTGAAAATCCTGAAGGCTCGAAGGACTTTCAGAGATTTTTCAATGCGATGAGTTTTTTTTTTTTTTTGCGATGAGAGACAGAGAAAATTGTATACATCAGATAACACGAGAATAGTAAAAATATAGAATTTTACATGTGGTAGTACCCAGTAGGCGTGGGTAAAGTACGATTTTACCCACTGCTATTTACCGTGAGATTATAGAAATGGACCCAAAATCGACTTATCGCATACGCCATGTTGTCTATAATTCTGTGATCAATCACACGTTTACAACGACTATATAATCTTCGAAAAATGTTGCTAGAGCCTCGCGAGTTTCATTGAAAAATAATCCAATATCATTACAGCGCTTATATTAACCTACTTCCTGTACAAAATTACTACCCTCCTGGACGACGACGCCCACTTATCACGCAATTTTACTAATCCCATATCCTTATCGACCGCAATTGGAAAAGCCGAGGGCTTGTTGCGCGCTTTATTCGTTTTGCGGAACAATATTGCAAGGTAGATGGGAATTTACATGAGCGGATTTGCTCAGATTTTTTTTCTTGACAGATGCTTAAACTAATATTGACCGACCGCTTTCCACCGGGAAAATTCTTCGCCCGTTCTCTCAAAAGTTTTGTGGGTGAAACGAGTTGTACGAAGACAAACGGCCGTAAACGCTTTTCGAACTACCCTCCCTTTGATTTACGTTGTACTTCTTTAATTATCGGGCTTTTCTATGTTTGTTTGTTTTGTTTTTTACATTTTTCCACCAGCTAATATTGCTATAATATACCGTGAGCACGATTCCAAATATCTTGACAATCCTCTATTGTTTCTTTCGTTTTAACGCCATTATATAGCTTAAACAAACTGTGAATATCCTAACCTCAAATGATGAATCGTCGGGCCAAGATACACGAGCCAAAATGGCGGAGACACGATGCAACTCCATTCTCCCATCATTGTTTACTTAAAATGTCGGAAATAATTTAAGCGATCATTAATGCACGCGATGTTGAGTTTAACAATTGTATATGTTTCAAAAGAATCGAATTAACACGATTTTCTTCTTCTTCTTTCAGAACGCAAATTGTTCGTTGGCATGCTGTCGAAGAAGTACACGGAAAATGATGTACGGAATATGTTCGATATCTACGGATCCATTGAGGAGTGTTCCGTATTGCGAGAAAACGGCCAGAGTAAGGGCTGCGCCTTTGTTACGTTTTCAAGCAAGCAGTGCGCCATCAGTGCCATCAAAGCTCTTAATCATTCTCAAACGATGGAGGTAAGTGAAGTGCAAAAACATCAAATTTCTTCGCCACTGAAGGGTTGGAGATGCGAATCCTACGATTTGAAGGTTAGGTAGACAATAATTACACTCGGATCGAGTTAGGACATTCGCGTTTTAGGGAACGATCAAATTTTCCATTCGTATATATGAACAAATAAAAGTGCATTCCGGATAAAAATGGATTCGTTTTTCCCAAAGTACAAAGACTCTTAAAACGAATGCAATTTCTGCCCACCAATAACATTGTTGACTGAACTATTCCAAATCAACTAAGTGAGACAATGGTTGCTCGAACCAATTTGTCTTCTGGGCTCTACGCTAAGTCTAGTACGTAGTTCGCACCACCGAAGGTTTGGTACAAATTCTGAAAATCAATCGTAAACATAGTGCTGGCAATGGGCACAACGTTATAGGAAGGGGGATATTGAATATATATGCGAGGAGGATGGAATGGCAAGATTAAAATGCAAGCTAGCTTGTCAGCCGACTTCTTTCGTCGACGCGAACTCACTTACATGCCCGAGAGCCATTGGCCCCTTGCCACGTAGGTCCAAAGACGAACATTTGAACATCTTCTTCACATTCGTACTCCGGCTAGTCACCTCTCACTCGATCGGTTAACTACTGATTTAACTCGCAGCTACAGTATATAGTGTGGGACTGACGGCGCGTCAGGTATCTCAGTTTCTTTTGTTTTTTCTTTTTTTGCTCTTTGGCTATCGCCCCATTCCTTCGATCGATTTGCTCTGCCCCTCGAGTACTTTGCATTTCATTCCGTTCCTATTTCGATCCTCTGTAAGTTAAACAATTGAGGCACGTTCCTTTCCCTTCATGGTGGTGATGCTTAGGAGTAAAATTACTCAGTCTGCTTCGTTATTTTTCCAGACTCGCACAAGACTGTCCTTCATTTGTTTTTCATTTATTTTTCGCATAGCCCATATCCCACATGGCAGATGCCACTCTTCTCCACTGGATAAAAAAACCGGTAAACTGCATACGCCTTCACCTAGATGCGCGAAATGCTTTTTTCTACTTGGATGTTGCTCGGCAACTGCGTCGTCACTATTGCGATGAAATGGAATGGCAAAGTTGGCGGCGGAAAGTTCATCCCGCATCTCGCGCATTGTATTCGCAGAAGATTCTGAATATGCACTTTTATACGAAAGGTCGAAATTTCCTTGCGGTACCCGAGCACTGGTGGTGGTGCCGTTGCCGTTTTCATTTGGTGCGTACACGTTGTACGTTTAGATCAGTTGAGTGAATTCACTTCCACGGTTGAAGACATTTCAGTGACGCATCCTTTAACGATGCTCGGCAGTTGTACATCATCAAATGGCCTAATGTCGTATCACTAATAGATCAGGACGAAAACACTATCGCAACTTTTCCTAACCTGGTCGTCTTTAGAATCTTAATGTGGGAATTTCTTCCATTGGGATCTTTTCGTTCTCAGCTGACATCCCCCGAATGTAAATGTAGTAAATGTAGACGAGAAAGCAAAGAAAGGATGAGTTAAAGCCGGGATGATGAGAAACATGCGAAACCCACAAAATCACGACTCCGTTAGATTGCGTGACAAATGCTCACTAGAGGGTAGCATGGGCGTTGGTGGGGAAGGGGGTGGGGGGGGGGGTCTGTTTCATTCCGGGCGTCGGTTATATCAGCGGCCCTCGGGGTGATGTGCGCGCTCGAGGGGTTGAATCGTGTATCAATCTGTCGGACGCGTCTCGGGGCAAGTTCACGGCTAGGGGGGCAGCGACTATGCCGTACGGCACGAAACGTGCATGCGGCTACATTGCCAAGGCGATACCGCCACCGTCGTCGGCAATTCCATTTTAATATCATGAATATTTCCGACTGCGGGTTCCTTGAACTCGCTCGTCGTCACGGACAGTTAACTATCGCGATTGCACACTCCTCTCTCTATCTCTCTCTCTCTCGTTCGTTCTTCCTGCCTTTATTTTGCGTTGTTTCTTCGTGCCATACCTTCTTAGTTTGGTTTTCGTACGAATGCGAAGAAGTCAATAAAGTTTCGTTTTTCCGCCCTAGGCACACTATTTACTTCATAAGGTAGTCGAACGATTATTTTTCCAATGGTTCCGGTAGTCATGACTACTGCCCTATTATAAGGACAGTGTGTTATTGGCATATACGACTTTCCCATCGTGAATTGCAAAAAGTGTCATTCGTCGTAGCCGTTCCCACATCTCTCTCTCTCCCTGTGTTTCTCTCCCTTACTTTTCGGGCATGGCTTCCCCATTTCACGTCGCTTCACTCTATCAATCTCTTCGTCCGGCCTTTCTCTCTTTCCCCGGCTCTCGTAATTTATGTTCTCTCGGACTCCCACTCCTTTTCCTCGTAGTTCCATGCCGGTGTGATCTCTTTCCGCGTCTTCTGTCTTATTTATATTGCTGATTCTCGTCGTTATAACTCTTCTTCCACTCTTCGTGTCTCCGCTCATCCTCATTCCGTATTTATTCTTACTTCCTCTATGCACCCTTCTGCTTTCTCTGTGCGCGCGCGCGGTGACGTCTATCATTTTCGGCGCTGGTTTTCTTCTGCATTTGTCCACTTGCACGGAATTAGAAGCACCACCACAAATAATGCAACTCTAAAAGCGAGGCATGTTTATTACAATAACGCGCGAGAGGGTTGAAATTATTGGTCTCTGCTGAATAATGTCGGTATGTTTCTGATATACGTCGACCGCTGTCGTTTTTTAAATTCCATTACCAAAAAAAAAAAACAAAAAAAAAAGTGTGTGGCAATTTTTTATTGCTTTTATCGGAACGTCGTTCATTTCACCCGGCCGATTTATATCAGTCGTAACACGTGTTTGCGAATATACCGGCTATAACGGTGAAAAATTGAAGATGTCAACGCACGTTTCACTATGCAGTGTTTAATTCGCTTTTTTCTTTTTTTTTCTATTTTTTATTTTATTAAGAAGAAAAACAATGGTGTAATTTCTATTAATTTTCGTTTCTTCGATTGACGTAAACTTCAATTGCTATTAGTCATTCTTATTTAACGAATTTATCAGCTATATCTCGCTACGGCCTTGCTTAGTCCTTCCTCTTTAATTATTTGGCGCTCCATTTTCCTCTGGTCCGCCACCTGAACGTTTTCGTGACTTCCTCTCTTTCGCTTTCGCGTTTCTTTTTCTTTCCTCATCTCGTCCCTTTTCTGCGTGTCCAATCTCTCTGTATTTATCAATGTCCATCTACCTTATACCCTTTCCTCTTTGCTTGTGCCTGCCCACACTACTACGCTTGCACATGACTTTCTCCCTCCGTTTCCATCCTTGTTTTTCGACTCTCTCTCTCTCGACTAGAAATAGCAATGCCACCTTCCAACCGCGAACGGAAGTCACATGAATAAGTCACCAGCTCGAGTTTGCCAATGGAAAGCGGCATTTCGAAGAGGCATTTCAACTCTGAGCATTAATTGTTTATATAGCAGGGTGAATGCATGTTTCATCGTTTATCGACTTTTTTTCGGGCAAATTGAATCGGCTGGCAACTGATTATAGCAACTGCAGCCAAAGAACTAATTCCGTTCGTGGAAACATTGAACGAGGAAACGAAGAAATACTATTGTTATAAGATAGACCTTAAAAGAGCAATTTGTCGACGTAGACAACGCATCATTCTGTTGCGGTCGCAACGAGTGTCTGACTTTCGTTTTCCATTCCAGGGCTGCTCGTCGCCGCTTGTCGTGAAATTCGCCGATACGCAAAAGGAGAAGGACCAAAAAAGAATGCAACAGATTCAAACGAATCTCTGGAACATCGCAGGCATGAACATGACGCCGCATTACCTGACGACCGTAAGATAACTTTTAACACGTATATTAATTTTCACATTTTGTATTTTCTCCACGAGTTGTCTCCACGGCTTTCCGCCCTGGGCGGTAAAGTCGCATTTCGCGACCTAGGGAGTGATCAATCGTTGCAATTGTGTGTAATTTACAGAGCGACGCGCACTCGATCGCGCCGACATCGTTGCAACTTCTGCAGCAGCTGCAAGCGACGTCGAACGCCGCGACGCCGGTCAACGCGAACGCGGGTCAAAACACTTTGACAAGTGTCCAGCATCAGCTGCTGCTCCAACAGCACCTTGGTCTTGGGGCGGTCGCCCCCTCGCCGGCACCAGCGGCGGTTCCGAGTCCAGCGGAAATCAATCCTGCTAACCTCCAAGGGCTCGCGACACTCGCGTCCCTGAGCAACACGGCGAGCGAATACGGTAAGTCTTGGATTTTATTCGTAATCTAGTCTCGAGGTTTAGGTTCGATAAATTATCGACTGAAAGATTGATCCAATAAATGATTTCCGAAATGTTTATATTCGAAAAATTGCGTTTGCGGTGCCCTCCGACGATGTCTGTAGAAGTAAGCACGTGCTTTCACTTTCAATAGGCACCGTAAGAGGGTCATCGGGGTCATCCGAAGCGTCGGTAACGTCGGAAGCGTCGGTAACGTCGGTAGTGTCGATAATGTGGATGATGTCGGTAAAGTGAACTTTGAAAATTGTCAATGTATGGAGTATTTTAGAGCATTTCTTGTAGCAGGTTCCTTTATCGACGTTATCGACGCCTCGACAAGTTGCGGTTACGTGGCGACGACTCCGTCGATAACTTCTTTTTCTACGCTACCCATGACTGAAGTAGTACATGTTAAAAAGTTTTTAGGATATTTTTCAAAATTTGAGATCAAATTTTGAGTATGGTCGCAAAGTATACGTACATAAATTATAAAAAGTAAAAATAGGAATACAATATAAAGAAGGAAATACGGAAAATGACTCGAAAGATTTCTTTATCCATTCTGGGTCGATTTCCATAAAATTTCATATGGGTTGAAATGGAAAGCGCAGACTTTCTGTCTCTAAAATAGTTCGTGGTTGAACATTGGCGGAGACAATCTTTTATTTACAATTCTTAGAGTAGGTGCCTTTATTATCGACTTTATCGGCGTCTTTACGGATTAAAAATGTTTTGAAATTAAATGAATTTTTCTTAATGAAAAATTACAGAGAATTTTCATTCTTTGGAGTCGACTATAATTTTTTAAGCATTGGTCTTTTATTATAGATGTAATTTTCAAACAAAAAAAAAAACGTATAAAATATCAACTTCACATGCGTCGTTAAAAATTACAAACTATACAACAAAAAATTATAACATAAGAAACATAAATTGTACGAACCGATAATAAAAATGTACAGAAATGCGAAGATTTTTAACGGATTTTTAAGAATTATGAAAATTGAATAATTTTCCTTTACAATTCAGCTTGCCCGTTTGAATGTTAATATATTATAATTTTAGTAAAATTATTATACAATTAAGCCAAAAAAAAACTTGTTTACATTGAAAATATTATTATGCTGAAATTGGCGGTAATAATAACTGCGGAGCAAAGCTCGGCGAGTTGATTTATTAATATTTCAATCATATAAAAGCACATTGACGAAGTTACAGTACAAAGGATTATTATTAATTTAAATTCGACATAAACATCATTAAAGTAACGTAAAACACAATTCCAATAATTACAGCAGCCCCGTTACGAAGACTACATTTCTATTGTGATTTCCTTTATTTACGCAGAAATCGTGTACTTGAATAATTAACGAATTTCTTAAATAAACTTTACAACATTATGCATCTCGCGTTTATAACGGACTACTGATTATATTCTGCTTGAATTTTCATTTCAGTAATAAAATTGGTCGTCTATGTTGATTATTCAAATGAATTTATTTCTTTATTTATTTTTTTTTTATTTACTTTTATTTCAATTTTGTTCAAATTGAAATAAATCTTGAAATATCTATATTAAATAATTATATTAAACTAAAAGCACAATCAGTGTACATACAATTTTATATAATTTTATTATAGACATATATATTATATCAATTCAAAATTAACGACGTAATTTACGTCGTGACATATCGTGAGAAATTGTCAATGCGATATTAATTGAACGAAGGCAGAATTTTCATTGGACCATTATTATTGGCTCGCAGATTCGGATTAATTGGGCGTATACGATATTTTCAATTGTTATTAAAATTTTAGCGAAGCGTGTATATATGTACGATTGTATTTTTAACGTTTCATTTCTTTTCGCTGGTATAATTGACGTTATATATAATGATGCATTATTTTATCGCAATCGGAAGCGTTTGGCAATGTTAAAACTGTTTAATAATACGTGTTAATACATGAGAAAACTCCGATTGTTGCAGCTAATGCGGGTGTAACGCCGATGAGCATGCAGAACTTGGTCACTCTTGCCGCTATGACTGGGGCTAATGGCAATTTGCAAGTATCACCAAACAGTAAGTACATCGATTAACGCACATGCATATATATATATATATATATATATATATATGAAGAAAACAGTAAATTAATATGGTAAAGGTGTATATAATATGTAATTTATTTAAAAGTTCAATAATATTGTAGTAACGAACAGTAATAGCAGCATTATCTACTAATATTGTAAGAATGATACACTTTACAATTACATTCATAATTTTGCATGTATAAAAAAAATGTAAAAGTTACTTGTGTCTCATCGTGACTCCATTGTAAATTGCAAAAGTATATGTGAATGCACTCTAAACATTGTGCACTATATTTTTTTGTTTGACATTAGAATTAAAAAATGGCAACTGATTCAAAATGGCAAATGGAACTATTATAATTACAGAAAATCGTTGGCCTACAAGTCTAAAGTTGAAATTATTTACAAATTGTTACAATCACATCGACAATTGCAATTTTCACTGGCGAGATTATTAACTTTCGTATTTTCTTTGTTGTTTTTTTTTTTAATGGTTGACTGTTTATCGTAATGGCAAAAACTTTCAGTCGTAAAAAATATGAAAATTTACTGTAGCCTTTGGAAAAATTGAATTTTTCAAGACAAAATATGAGAATATAAGGGAAATAAGATAGAAGGAAATATATATATATAAATTTATGATAAATTTTATCCATTTTCATTCAATTAATTCAAAGAAATTTTCATTCATTAAATATAAAACAAATCTATAATAAACTAATTGACAGCAGTCAACGAAAAGTTAAAATTGATTGTTGAAGTTGGAAAAAAGTTTAAAACGTTCAAAATTTGGCGAAAACGGAAATCGTCTATGACAGATATAAATTATTCGAAATAAATAACAATTGACAAAATGTACAAAGGATTGAAAACATCAAAAATAATTTAAAGCAAACTGAATATCATTTTTACGAAAATAAATTGACGGAAGGGTCATGAAGTAAAAAAAAAATAATAATAATGATGACAATGATCAAATCCATATGATATTCATTTCAACATTGATGATAACAAATGAAAAGAAATGAAATTTTAAAAATTTGGAAATAATGGAAATTGATGACAATAAGTTTGAAACAAAATTGATGAATTCGAACGAAATTTAGCTAAAAAGGATAAAAACAAAATTACCTGTAGCTGATGAAAATTCTGTTACGTACGAAATGGAAACGTATTGGCGAAAATTGACGAAAACTGACGTACGTTGCCGAAGATCGACGAACATTTCTTTATAAATTTGTCAACATCAAAGATGGAGCCATTTTGTAATGAGGATGAAAACTAAATCCACTTCAAACGAATTTAAAATCGACGAAAATGACTCCATTTTTTGAAAAAGGAAGAAAATTCAATCTACTTGAAACCGATTGAAAATTGGCGAAAAGTGACAAAAACTAACGAATATTGAAAGAGAACTGATGAATATACTGACAAAAATTAAGAAAATCTGACAAAATCTGAAAAATGCTGAAAAATGGACGAAAATTAACGAACATTCACGTACATTCTCGTACGTTGACGAATATTGAAATAAATAAACATCAAAGATAACAACATTTTGTACAAAGGAAGATCGAAATAAAACGAATTAAATTTGTTGAAAATTGACGAAAACTACCGAAAACATGATGCTGAAAGTTCGAAACGTTGGAGGCCAACGAAAATCATGATTTTTTTTTTTTTTTACTTCATTCGAGTTTACTTACTTTATGTGGATAAAAAGTGTATAGAAAACAAAAAATGTGATAACTATACGCACTGCAATCGGGCGTCTAAAGTACATTACACACTAACTTTACCCACACAATTACAAAAAAAAAAAACTATTTCAGTAACAAACGATTTTATTGTCATGCTTTACTGCACTAATAAAAATGTGCATTTCTTCATATGTTTTTTATCCAAACACGTTTTTGTAATTTTTCAAAATTAAATACGACTGAAAGTTACACGCCTATAAGATACATATACAAATCGCCTATCTTTCAAATACTTAATTGAAATTCTCTCTTTCGGAGCACGAAAATAGAAATTAAAAAAAAAAAACAAATCTGAAAATTACAAAACAATTAGCTTTGCCTGCACTAATGCACCTCGACATCTGTATTTTAGCGCTAAGCGGATTGGCGAATTCGTCAGCAGGTATGTCGCTATGTACGTGTCGCATTGCCTGGTATAGTATTAACCATTACTAAATTAGATATTTAAGCAACGAACTTACCGCGTGAATGGTGCTCACCGTTTTAATTGTGCCCCCCCCCCCCCCCCCCCCCCCCCCCCCCCCCCCCCCCCCCCCCCCCCCCCCCACCCTCCCCCCCCCCCCCCCCCCCCCCCC
>JAPYZR010004238.1:0-12653 GCA_030522945.1 Trichopria nigra | reverse complement strand
ATTTAACATTGTATCCAATAGGCCTATAGTCTGTGCAAATTTCAGCCCGATCCCACATGTTTCAAATTCTGGCCTGGATCACTTGACACGAAATCCGTCATATATGTATTTTTAAAGATAAATGCAAAAATATATCGAAATCGTAAGTTGATGTTTTGTTTTTGTTTAGAACACGTAACACTTCCGAAGGATTACCAAATATATTTCTTACTAAAATAATACTATATATTTTTTATTCCCCGACATTTCTTTTACTTCAATGATCTTATTGAGATACGATCAATTCGAGTACAGTAATTTTTCTCTCTTTTCATTACTGCTTTCGTTTCAGCGAATTCTTTCGTCGAAACCTCATTATTAAATAGCGTTTCTGATTTTAAGCAACATCATCGCAAAAGCGTCACCGCCATGCATTGCGGCGATTTAATTGATATAACGTAATATCTTGAGGCGCTATCGGCACAAGTTCAATCGGCTCGATTGGTCGAACGTAAATTCGCGGCTCGTCCACCATTCACCTAGTTTAGCATACAATGAAGCCTGTTAGATCCTCAGCGATAAGCAGAAGCCGCTAATTTCATCATCACACGGCCACGATATATATACGAGTATAACGGTCGGCCTGTCGGCTAGCCGCATTCTGCATCGGTCGATAATAAAGCTGATTAAACATTACGCACTGGTACGACAGGCATAACGTAGTATTCGAATGATCCACGCATAATGTTAATCGAGTATATACAGCTAATTAGAAATTCTAGTAATCGTTTACATTCTTCTTCAATAATAATGCGTGATTGATGTCAAGAGCTTTTCGACAGATCTTGGTCGGTTTCGGCATTTTTTACAGGTTATGTTTGTTGATAAATAGGCAAATGGACCCTAGAGAGAAAGTATTATTGAAAATAACGTTGTAGAAAATCAAATTAAGATGACGACTGCAGTTATAAATTTAGTAATTTCTATAACAATAAAAAACAGTATTTTGGTGACTAGTAAAAAATCGAAAAAAAAAAACGAAAATTGTTGGATCTACTATCAAAATGATAGAATATGGTATAACTAACATTATTTTAGTTATAGTTATACTATTTAAGTATATTAGATTCATCTAATTTAGGTAATTGCAATAGCTTCTTTAACATTAACTTGAGCCACATATGTCAGCCAATCTAATAACTCTGTAAACAATAAAATATGAATTGCGTTTTGAACAAAAGTTCCGTCTTTGGCTATCATAATTTTCTAACACAATTTTTAGTCAATTGGCGAAATATTTCTTCTCGTGTCTACAGTGATTCGATGCTGCTGCATGCTCGCTGACCATCAACGGCTATCGCGTTATTCTGAATGTTGTATGATTATGCAATCCACGCTCGTAACAATTCTGTCAACAAGCTAAACTGCCGCACCTGTTCAAACAGCGGTATTTCAGCCAGATGTACCGTTTACTTAATATCTTTTCTTTAAATTAAATACATCTTTACTATGTATATGTATAACAACGATGATTCATTTGTTATTTGATATTCAGTTTTGAAAATTCGCGGTAAAAATTGTTGCGTTATCAGCACTATACATGTATAGTTAGTGTACGAACTTGATATAACCAACCGCAATTAAAAAAAAAAATAAGAAAAATACGTCAACATGCAGATTTTAATATTCAAATGCATCTTGTCATTTACAAAATAATTTGTATATATTGCAAGGGGTCGTTCTTTGCACATCAATTGTATTAAAAAAAGTGTATAGGAAAATTTGATAGAATTTATACTTTAATTACGTCGAGTTACTTTGGCTTGGCCCTTGCAGACGATTTAGATATATTGCGATGAGGGGCCATCAAGAAACATTTCGCCATAATTAAACGGAACAAATTTTGGTACAGGATTATGTATATATATATATAATTTTGTAGTTTTGTGTTACATCTTCTGCATGGCTTAATTTCTTTTTTCTCGCAAGAATAGGGATATAGAAAGCAAAGTCGAATTGGTAAATCTGCCGATTAATTATTTATCTTCTACTTTCACATATATTTTAAAAATGCATCCAATAAAGGTTCATATTCGTAGGAAGAATTTAAGCGAAGGTCAAATGTAATTATCATTATGTTTTTAAATAAACTTTTCAATTATTTCATCCCTTTATCCCATTATTATTATTATTATTATTATTATATTTTCATCAGTGTGGTGGTGGATTACGGTTGCCCCGCGTATACAACCTTGGGTATCGAGGTGAATTTCTCGTTTAGCGAATATTCCACGGGACCAAGTGATTTTTTTGCAAAAGGTTTTCCGGTCGCGGCCGGGAAACGCCCGCGGCGTAATAAAAGAGATAAGACTGTGTGTGTGTGTGTGTGTGTGTGGGTGTATTGAGAGAGAGAGAGGGAGAGAGACCGAACTGGTAGCTCTCGTAACCGGGCGGAAAATTGTATACGCATATAATTACCAGCGATGCGTTGTAACAGCGTGTCAACAACAGCGACGCCATGGCGGGCTGTCAAGTACTCTCTTACTCGAAGGAGGCTCCATTTGCATCCTCGTTTAACCTGCGATCTCGTCGAAGGGCCTTCCGCGTCGTTGCGCCGCGGCGACTTGCCGCGCAGTTGAATCGCCATGTTGGTCAGATGAATGCTCCTGTCGTCGATCCGCTCCAATGAGAATAATTCGCCGGACAGTCTGGCGAAACCCTCTCGCGCCACCCAAACTTTTAGCGGATGAAACGACGTGACGAGGACGTAAATGCGCAAATCGAACTTCCGCCCTTAAGATTGACCGATCGAAGAGAAAGGTGTCATTGAGGTGTGATTCAACCGATAATTAAGCAACGCATATATATGATTTATTTTTTCGCCTTGAACGGATGTCAATCTAGAGGGTTTACTGTACCCTTTAGATTGTCCAAACTGAGGGAAAAAAAACACACGGAGTTTTCTATTTATAAACATTTAGGATTTAACCTTGAAATGACACTGATCCATGATGTCAGGTCAAAGTTAATATTAGTACCAAACTTCGTAGATGAAATAGTGAATCTTTGGCGTTTTCTTGTTCGCGGCAGTATCATTTCAATTATTATTCTATACGATATATATTATATTCATTTTATTTTTGGTATAAGTAGGTTGTCAAATATACATGTAGCTATCGCAATGAGGTCGATTCGTCTAACTGCGAATAAAAAGAATAGAAAAAATATTTGTTGTTTTTCTTTGGGGAAGATAAAAAAAGAAAACGCGATCCACCGAAATCGAATCTTTTCGAGTGATCATTGCGCGGCGTTTCTGCAAGAAATCCAAGAAAAAAGGGGGGAGGGGTGTTGGAGCGGAAGTGAGGAAGCTGGATCGTATCGAATGAATTAACCTGCAAGGAGATAAGGGTCGTCGATGTATTTCTGCACAACGAAGGTCTCGCCGTAGCCGGATTCATTTTCCGCTTCGTGGATCGCCGATTCCTTCGCCCTCCACTCGACGAGGTCCTTCAGCCTACGAAAGAGAAAGATGCCCTTACCCTGAGAGCCGATCGAAGGTTTGACGATCCAGGTGGAACCCTTCTGCTTGTGGTATTCCTCTACGAGCATCCGATATTCGTTTGGGAACTCGAACGTTATAGGCATCGAGTCGCAAAAAGCGGCTTCCTTCGTTTTCCCGGCTTTCATCAGCAGTTTCTTGTAGCGCTTCCAGTTCCGGTACAAATAGTTCTTGCGTGTCAACTCGTAGTGGTTGCGAAAGTGCGGCACTTTTTGCTGCGGCGTCAGCTCAGATTCCAGGATGGCGCGGACGTCGTTCACGTCGCACCACCACAAGTCCCACTTTGATTCATCTCCATCGGATACCTAGAAAAAGTAGAATAATACAATGCGGGCGTAATGTGGAAGTTGTTTTTTTTTTTAACAATAAAATTGTCATGTATCGAAGAATTTTCTCATATATTTTATAAAGCTGAATTTGAATTGCGTTGAACTGGACATTATATACCTTTATAGGATGCGGAGGTTTTTGTGACCGTTCAAGCGGAAGATGCAGATCTGCCAGTCGTGGTGTTGCTGCTGAAGTTCGAAATGTTGGAGTGCAACGTTTCGATTTTTGGCATCATATCAGTTCTCGTTCCGCCAAACAGCGGTTATATTCAAAAAGTCTGTGTACGTGTGCGTATACGTGTATTACAAGTGTCGCGCGCGTGAACCACGTCTCACGGTTCAACTCGAAATTGATTTTTGACGATACTGATGTGCAGTTTAGAACGCTTACATGCAATTCATTCAGTGCAAGTGTTGAATCAATCACGAAACATAAAAAAGAAAATCTGATAGAAACGTCAGAAAGTACACGGCCCTATAACCGGGAGGAAAGAATCCAGAAGTCTTTGGGCGTGCGGGAGATGAAATGCATTTTCCGTAATACGATCCAGGATGAAAATGAATGGTCCTTTCTCATCCTGGCTCAAACGAAGATAAAAGCTCGAACGATAATGTTCGAGTAATTTTTCTTTATTCTTCCATAATTATTACCAGATTTTCTTCGTCCATCCATTCCGAGATCATGCCATGCCCGAGATGAAGTCACTCGCTGATACCATCATGATCGGGGGAATGTGTGGCAACGTCAGAATGCGCCAATTTCACGCGGCTCAATTAAATTAACAGTCGCAAGATCCAATATTATAATTGTCCATCTTTATTAGTTTTATTAAAAGTTTGAACTCGATTTATAAAAAGAAAAATAGTCGAAAAATTTACGAGAGAAATAACGAGTACTGATTGGGAAATATCCAAAGAATAGGCGTGAAAAATTATTCGGATCGTTTAATTCTACACAATAATGAAAAAAAAATTGACGAAGACGAATATAATTCGGTCAATCATAACCTATATCTTTGGGAAGAAACGAAATAATTCAAAATCGTTACCGCTTGATGAACGGTAAGTTTTTTTTTTTTTGTGAAAAGAAGACGGTCAAAGAAAAAGCAAGTGTAATAATTGATTTGTGTCAACGTTTTGACGAATCTCGAATCACCCAATTGTCAATGCTTAGAATGTTGGACGAGTGGAACATGACGATTGTCGTACCTGCGTCCATCCCCGGGCGAGCATCACCTTAAGCTGCGTCGAAGGGAAGTCGCACCGGAACCTGATGGCCTTGCCACACTCTCTGAGGGTCCGTTTCTTGTGGCGCGATTGTCGCTTCTTTTCCGCCTTGTGAGACGGCGACGTTGGCGTACACGCATTCTTGCATTTCACGATGTCGTTCTCTTTAAGGGTCGACATCGTCTTCTTGGATTTGCTTGACTTTTTTGAAAATCGATGGATGGCAACAACATCGCATCAGGAAAGCCACGAGTCAAGCTTGACACTTCCTCCTCCTACATGAAACTGCCGACAATCGATTATTCACGACGACACGTGCGAATCGCACCTTAATAGGAAGAGAATGACCTTGATATGTGATGAGAACATGAGAGAGAGAAAGAATGGTGGAAAAATTAATTATTTCATAAATGGGGTGGAGTGCGCGTCAAAATCTGAATCGATTGTATTGAATTTCCATTAACTTTGCAAGATTGACGACTATCTTAATCCAAGAAAATTGTGAAAATGTGCGAAGATCCATTACCACCTCTGAATTGACAATCGGCTGACAAATACATATCGCATATAGAAGAAGCAGGTCGCGCGCGGCTCTAACTCAAGTTTTGACATTTAAACGTATATATAGTATCACTCTTTCATCGCGGCGAATTACCTTGCGCGTTTAATTAAGCCCTTTATATGTGTAAGTTAAAAAATTCAAAAGATAATGGTGACGACAACAACACTGTAAAACTCGAGTGAACTGTTTTGCAGTGTACATTTTGCAGGGTGTATACGAGAAAACAGTGTATGTAAAGTCGATTTTCTAGAATAATTACGATGACCTATTTTCGCGCATGAATTGAATTGTTCCTTAATTTCGTTTGAAGCTGGGCGTATATATCGTATATATAGTTTTCAATCGAAACGAATATTTATAAATCTTTTCAGTAAATATTTATGATGGCTTGTCAGTGAACCAATAAGAGTAATGTTTCATTGAAAAGAGAGGACCCAATTTGTGTTATTAAGAAAAATAAGTTGATTATTTTTGTAGAACTTGTCTGTCGGCAATTTTAAATGTAAAAAGTTGCAATATAAAATGTGACGAAAGAAAATTAATTCCAAAATTAATATAAATTAAGAAGCGCTTTTTTAATCATATCATGATTGTAATTGTTATCGAATGTTTTATAAATGTAAAAGGTGTGGTGGATGCGGAATGTATATAAAACCTATATATAGATATGTACTCTGTTTACTTTATGTTGATAATGTGATTTTTCACTACATTACATTCTAATTCAACTTTTATATAATGAATTTTTAAATATTACATATGTAGATAATAATATTTTTTGAAGTAACTTATTTTTTAATTCTACAACTTAATTAAAGTTCTTCATTAAAGGGTGAATTTTTTCTTCACATCGGCTACTATTAAATTTAAATTTGCTCCAATCACTTCCAGAAGAAGTGATTGTTACTTTTTAAAAAGCATTTTTGCATTTAACTTATTAATAATAATAATGATTACATTCTTTCGAAGCTTATTCTATATCGTGTATATATATATAGATAAGCATATGATGTATAATGTATAGTTTGAAAACGACCAGGTGGTCGGTAGACATTTTACATCAGTCCGATCATCGTCGACTCACCCACTCGTATCGCTTGGCCGAAGCACTTTTCCAACAGTTCGTGCCTGCCCCGAGGTGAATGACGGACATATATACGCGTGCACGAGAAAGTGTACTTTGTATGTGCTACAGTGTACATTATGCAAGTTGCAACTCGCACACGTCCGCTAACAGCAAAGTCGTAGTAATACACTGTTAATCTGCATATACACGCACATACGACGACAACAACAATGTATCGGCTTAGACAGGCAGTGTGTATAAAAACAACACCCATAATAATGCTAAATTTTAAGTGGAGGAGGTTCCAATTTGCTTAAATTAGGCCAGTTTAATTATAAACCAGCATTGCATTTATTTTATACACAATATTAATAATGACGACACGGGGAGTGGTGATTTAGCCAATACTTACCATATTATAGTAGTAGCGGCAGAGTTTAGTAAATTGACTATAGGATAGAACAGCTAGTCACATCAAGTCATTACATTTCGCGAGAAAGACAAGATAATTCATGATGTCGAAAATCAAAATTCATGAATAAAAGAAAATAATAATAATAATAATAATAATAAAATAAGTAAGATAACACCCAGAACTGATTCAACAACAAAAGCTGAAATCTGTTGTACTATACGAGCAAACGTTTGCATGGGACTCGGCTATAGATACTCGATAAAGAGTGCATATATATATATATGTGTACGTATAGAATCAATGCACATTATGGACTTCGCTCATTCGGTGTATAGGCAACATTTAAATACGGTGCGCAAAGCGCAGTTCTATTTTCATATAGCGGAGTTTCTTCTTACACTTCGAATATGGAAAATTATCTTTCAGCAATAAGTCGGATGGTTTAATAAATTAAACTCGTATAAATTTAATTATATTAAGAACTATTATCGATGAAATTTTACAAAAATTGACTTTGACGATTTATATTTTTTATATTTATGTATATATATCTTATAAATTTGCTATTTATATGTTAATTATACTTATATTTCCCGTAAGGTGTTCATGGCGCGAAGGAGTTAATTGCGCGTGTTTTATTTTCGTTGGCTTTTGTCTTCTCTCTATTTTTTTTCTCTCGTCTTTTATAAAAGTACGACAAAAAATATTTAAATGAGACTCGCCCGAGATTCAGTTTGTCGCATAACAAGGTTTTTTTTTTCTTACTAAACAGATACTGATTTTTCATTTCAAGATTACAAAAGTTTCAGAATTATTAGTGTTACACTCTGCTATAATGATATATTAAAATTTTCAAAATTTTGGATTCATTCATGTTGAACGTCCACTTAACTTCACTGTGTACATTGATTAGGTTGAGTACAAGTATTTCTTTATATATATAAACTCAAACAATATAAGATTTCAGGTTAACCTGTCAAACACACAATGTAATTGCAATTGCAAATCAAACAAGGATTTGAGGTTACAATCTTCTAACTAATAATGTAAACAAGAGAATATATACACACTAGATAATTATGGTAAATCATTAATTTATTTGAACAATGTCGCCGTTCGTTGAGGGCTGAGTGGCGCTGCTGATGTTCAGATAAGCATTTCGTATTATCGGTGTTTACCATTTCAGAATTGCTGCTACAACAAACTCTGATTCGTTTGTATCTAGCATTTTGTTTCAACCACTTTTTTACCAAGTATAGTTAAGAATAACAAACCATTTTTTTCCGTATAGGAGTTAATTTATTTTCGTCTATAATTTTTAGTAAAATCTTTTGAAGTATATATATAATGAGAGATATTTAATATTTACTATTATAGGTATGTATATTACTAGTTAATGTTAACAGTACGTAGATACGATGTGACATAATTGTATATAGTCTAAACGACCATGGACATGATTTAATATTTAATTAATTTGTTATATTTAATAATATTATACTTAATTCATTTAAAATAATTTGTTATCTTTCGTCGTGCTGGAAAGTGGACTCAATTTATAAAGTACATAAAAGCTATTCATAGAACCATCACTCTGCGGACTGAAGAACACGTACGTGCTAAATTTAAGACAAATTTACGGCGGTTGAATAAAAGAACAAGCAGAAATATCAGTTGTAGGTAGTAATCCGTACAGAAGAAACGTAATGAAAATATCTGCTAAAAATGCGAGGACCCTTATAACATTCAGATGATATAAGTATAGAATTGCCTCATCTGTTGACGCGGATATGCCTTAAAAAGCAGCTGGTGTTGATTTTATCAAGTACCACATTTCTTAAATGATATTTATCTTAGAATATATATGTGCGATTTTTATTTTGTTAAAAAAAAAAATGAAACTATTGATGAATTCGCTGAAAAAAAAGAAATACTTTGCAATTTTTTAATAAAGTTTACTTATACTATTGGGAATTAAATCTTCAGTTAATTATATAATATTGTTGTACATTTAATTCAACTTACTAAATGTATATTGGAATAACTACTAAATTTTAGTCAGTTGAACTAAGTACAGCAATATAGCCATAAACGAGGAATTATTTATGATATTACTATTAATTCATTAATATATAGTTTTGCGATGATGTATACTTTTAAAAAAAGTGAACAGCGAAACTTATAGCACTAAACTTATTTAGTATTTTAAAAGTTCACACAAATATTTAAGTGGTTTCTTAATTTTTTTTTTTCAATTTCGTCGATAATGTTAGTTCCAAACCTGAAAAGTAGAAATTAGAAAGTATATATATCCGAACTTTTTTTTTCAAAATTTCAATAAACAGAATCAACTGATTAAATGAACAAAAAAAAAAAGAAACAAAAAAAAAAAAAACAGAACCGCACTTTTTTCAATAATCCTGCACTGATTTCGGTTTAGGGTTATATAATGTTCACTTTGTACGATTGATTTATGCGACATAAAATACAACATACAAAATTTTTTAGTTTTTTAAGTTTCATCTGAAAAAACAAAAGAACGGCTATTACGATTTGTAAAGTTTTCGTTCAGTTTGCTGAAAAATTGCTTATTCTTTCAATCGAATACATGTTGGGAAAGCTCGCTGTTATATGTTTCATTTCGTCAAAGCTAGAAGAAGTTTTTCTCTACACAAATATAGTCTTGTGCCAGCATGCCTCCAAGTAGAATGCTTGAATATCAAAATGATTTCTCGAAATTACAAAGTTTATGGTATCCAATAAGATGCTTACAATATGTAGGCTATTTAAAAAGAAAATAGGGGCTTCATAGCCTTTAACTGATATTGCAATGCGTTAATAAATGTTCAGTCCATGCAGACTTTTGCTGAAACAACTGAATTATTGCTGAAATGATATTAAATAATAAATGTTGTTGTCACAACTTTGGGAGCAGATAAGGCGTGGAACGTATTCTGGAAATCCGATCAAAAAGGCTTCCGTTTAATCTCGGTACCTCGACGCAGAAACCTCAGTTTTCCCGTGTAACCCATCCTCTTCGTATCGAAACAAAAGGAGGTTCTCGAGAAGCAAAAGATTCGATCAATGTTCATTAACCCATTTAATCAGCTGCAAATGAAGCGATGCGTTGGATAATTCACTTTCATATTAAATTAGTCTCAAATATATACACTCAATTATGAAATGGCAGGATTTGAGGATAACTGATGCTTTGAGAATTACTGCAGCTATATATATATATCGGCAACATTGTTGTGGAAAAAGGCGATTAAACGAGTATTCGCTTTCCTATAGCTCTAACCGCACGGAATATCTGCCGGACACGATCCGGTTTAGCCTTAAGTGCCTGCACTGTTTCATCGTCTCCGTCAGCTGCACACGCTTAGAGAAAAAAAGGGTCGATGCTTTCAGTTCCAACAACTGTGGACGGAATAAGCCCTTCCATCGAGCTCGTGAACTTCGCCTACGATTTGCTATATATATATATATGGTTAACCGAGGGCTATAGATAATTCCACTTAAGGTACTTCTCTAACTGAGACGAGCGAGGCTTGACGACGTATAGGTTTTATACATATGCATATGCATAAAGGTCATCGCCTCGGTGAGAATGTACGTCAGAAATGTCTTTGCAGTCGGTTCGATTACAATAGAGAAAAACTATAAAAAAAATAGTCTACATATTTTTGGAATATTGTAGTATACCTTGTACGTGTATATAGTATAGTAATCTTTACAGAGAATGAAAATGTATAATGTTATTTATATAACCATGTATGGTCGAATTGTAAATACTAAATGTACCTTTCGACGTATAATTCGAATGAATATAGGGTACAAAGTGATTATAGGGTACACCTATTGTCCTTAGGTGATAAAATCATATAAGGTGATGTAGGGAATGTTTACGATTAGACACGGAAAAGAAATATTTTTCATTTTTATGTTGAGCACTTCAACATAAACACAGATACGGATGAAAAGTAATACCTTTTGGACTTTTACTTATATATATATTTACATATACCATTATAAGTATATGAATCAGAAAAAAAAATTCAATACTATATATATACTAGTTCTTCCTTACGAGGC
Source organism: Trichopria nigra (assembly GCA_030522945.1). Lineage (NCBI taxonomy): Eukaryota > Metazoa > Arthropoda > Insecta > Hymenoptera > Diapriidae > Trichopria > Trichopria nigra. The sequence goes on along the minus strand of JAPYZR010004238.1, from coordinate 1,421 downwards.
TCACGAGTTAGCTGTGTGGGGCATGTTAAGTGAAATGCGCCAATAAGTAAAATAGTCTGTATGAACGACGTTAAATTCGCCATTATGAGGTCATTAAGTTAGCCTTAAATGAGTCTGAAAATTATAGCATGCTTTAAATTTCATTTTGGCCTCGTAGATGCTGCGCCAGCTTGACGTACCATATAGGCTTCAGACGTGTGGTGATGCATTGAAGATAAAAACATTAATTCTTCCTGAAAACACGAAGTATACATTTTTCATATTACAGTACGTGCATAATCGAAAAGATTGATACGTAAATCCGAAAATTTGTTTATAAACTTTGAATTAATTTAATACTGATGCATGCATATTTGTGTCTTTCTGCGTGCATAATTAAGAACGGCGATATTTTTATGAGTAATTCTTGATTGAAAACAAATGTTCGGATATGAAAAATTTCAAATTTTCCGATATGGTTAATAATAAATAATACGTCACTTTGCGAATATATATTTAATGCCTTTTAATTGTAATTAAGTGAATACAAGCCATTGCTAGAAAATTAAAACAGGCAAATGGACAGAGATTTCTAGTAAAAACTAAGAGTAAATGCCATCTAGTTTTTAGACAGAATCTGAGATTTTACGATATACTGTAACGTACAGATTTGTTTTAATGAATACAATTATAAATCAACAAATAAGTATAGTATTTGTGTCTATAGCTTCGAGAGCCTCGAGCGTATATGTATAATACAACGAGTAAAACACACACACACACACACACAAACTCATTTGCTTTGTGTTATTGAAATGTATTGTATATTATTGTTTTCGATCGCTTACATGAACCTATTGTCTTTTACTTTATTTTCTAACGTAGATGTAGTACGTATAATATGCTCAAGTAATTGAGGAGATTCTGTTACCCATGGTGCTGTGTAGAATTTACATAGCCGCGTTTTGACACGTGACAGGTTAAAATAATATTAGGGCAAAACACAAATATTTTTGGTATAAAACTGATACTGGCTATTTTCTTACAGTATTATATTTCCTTAAAAATTTGTCGGCACCTCCTTCTTTTTTTTTACATAACCAGATTCAATTTCAACCTGAGAGATATTTGTTTATTCATTTATTATAGGGTTTCAGTCATTTCTATATATCAATTTTCAGTTTTAACTTAAATCTATAAACACAATTCTAGTTTGAACTTTTCAGAAGCTATTATACGCTAACCACTTAACCATCGCGTTCACTTTACTTAAATACAAATATATACATATATTAAAAGGGGGTTCTAAAGTAGAACAGTTACCGACGTAACCTGAAAATACAAAAAATGAAAATTGTAAATGATTGAAACGTTTTTTCAAAATTTGGGCTTTGGAAGGGTGATTTTACATGACATATATAGTTCCTCAACAAAATTCCAGT
>JAPYZR010004237.1:0-22250 GCA_030522945.1 Trichopria nigra | reverse complement strand
TAGATTTCCACCAAAAAATTCCCAAAATCGAAGAATCGGAAAAATTTTTGTTGGTAAATTCAATACTTCGCCCGCCTTGCGTCAGGCGAAGTAAATATACAACACTTAAATTTAAGAAAACAATTAGCATTGCATATATTAAATACATTTCTGAAAATATTTGAAACAATTTCAGAGAACAAAATGTTAGAATGATGTTTAAGCCTTATAACACTAACATAGGAGGAATAACACCATATAAAGAAAGAATTAGAAATTGTCTAACAAAAAAATGTCATTTATCAAATTGAATCATTATTTATTTAACACACATACTTAAATTTGAATTTCTAACGAAATCATCAAGAGGATAACTTTCCCTTACGAAAGAATAATTCGAAAGAAATTTAATAAAAGTAATATTCAGTTCAATATTATACAAAATTGTAAAATCAACATTGTATCGATTGAATTATTTTGAATGTATTCATGTAGTAATATAATTCACACTCATTTTTCTTCAATGGCGTTAAAGAGACTCAATAATAGTGTCTTTATAGTAAACTCGAATCTGCATAACACTTATTATATTTAATCCATTATATTTAATCCATTATATTTGAATGCAACTTTGTACTTGGAGGTGTTTCAGGTCACTGATCATGAATCATGAGTCAAAATGTACACATTCAAAACGGAGTAATTAATATGGAGTCATTCCACATCAATACTGTGGTCGCAATACAAACACAACAAAACTGAGGTCGATGTCGCGGAATTCCAGGAAAATGCAATATTTTAAGGATGTAGGCATGAAATACATTATGGTACAGATTATTTTTGCAATTTTTCAAAATGGCGGCCATGACGTATCATTCATTGAATTTCTTAAAATTACGTTATCTTTTTTTTGTAATTTTCACATGTTTATATGTTACTAGGCGCATTGTGTCCACAAAAGTGAGTACTTTCAGACAAAACCGAAATACATATATGTTTTGCATTTAATTTGTCAAAAAAATGGCATATAATATTTTTTTAATCTAAATTTTGAAAGTCTTATCCGTTTTTTTTTTTGAAAAATGAAACAAGATATATGCTTTTTTAAAGATTTTCTTATTCCTTCGTTATAATAGTGGATATCTGTACTTTTAATTTGTCAATTTTAGAAAACCTATAACCGTTTTATTCGTTATATAATTCCGAGTATTTAGAATACTCATTCATAATTTTCCTGAATAATATACAAGATGACGGACCGACATTATCTTTGCATTTTTGAGTCCGTTACGATGTGAAACATGGACATTTGATGAAAAGACATATGGTCATTTTTTTCTATATTGTTTATTATTAAACCCCCCCCCCCCCCCCCCCCCAGGTCATTTTATTACAGATTTATCCTAAAAACTAATCACATCAATGTTGAGCCAATTTACAACTATTGTCCACATGCATTTTTGATTTCTATTTTCGTTTGTGACCTAGAGAGTATAGTAACGTATATACAAGATGACGGACCGACATTATCTTTGCATTTTATACAAGATGACGGACCGACATTATCTTTGCATTTTTGAGTCCGTTACGATGTGAAACATGGACATTTGATGAAAAGACATATGGTCATTTTTTTCTACTGTCCAAATTCAACACTTCTACCTCAACTTTTGTTACGGGTCGAAGTAAAAAGGATGCAAATAAATTTATGAAAAATGGTTTTAATTCGCTTTTTTTTACAGAATCCGGATTGAAAACGATTTTATTTTATCTGTCTTTATATGTTGTAAAGTTATAAAATAGAATTGAAATTGAATAATGAATTAAGACGTTAACTTTGCAAAATTATCTTTTATATATATGTTCTCAGTTTCTTATCAGTGGTTTTCCATTGGATTCAAATTCTACTCGTTCATTTACTTTCTTTTTTATCCTTTGAGTTTTTACTGTCCTGTAATTGATCATATAGGAAGGAGTACTTACCTGTTATGTCTACATTTTTCTATATACTGAAGTCTCGCCGACACCAATTTTACGACCATCCATTTATAACTTTCTGATATATTATACCATTGCATTTTTAAAAGTTATATATTATCCTACTTTCTTGTTATATTATATTATTCACCAAATTGCATATTGCCCAATAATTAACAAAAATTGAGCGAAAGATTATGCAAAAAACCTCAAGAACTCGTTCAATTTTTAGATTCAATTTAAAAAAACACGATTTTTTTTTATTACTGTGTATTTTCTTACATTAACTCTTTTAAAGTCGTGCAATTGGAACTTGAACTAAAACGTTATCGACTATCAAAATTAATTTCATATTGTAAAACGAATCCAATATGGCGCACTGACAAATTCTTTCCAAAAATGTTATAATAAAAAAAAAAATAAAAATAAAAAAACGTCTCTAAAAGTTCTGAAAAAAATTATACATGATACTTTGATAATTTTATCTGTTGTTTAGCAATTTTCAAGTTTTACCGTTACCTTAAGTAGTAACAGACAGCACCGGGCAGACATTTTTTAAGTAGTAGGGTTGACGGCAGACCTCTGTAGTTTTACTCAATTTCTTTTTTCATTTTTAGAAATATTATCAATTATATCATGCACACGGTAAAACTCTTATCATACACATTTTCGATGAATTATACTTATAAGAATTGTTTAATTTCTGTGTTCTGATATTGACTTGTCGACTTTTTTATATTTTTGTTCATAATGCGTTTACAAAATCTTCGTTGTTTATTTTTTAAGTTTCATTCTCATTCATTTTTTCCTGCAGATTATAAAACTATTTTTAAGTATTTCCAGCTAAACAAACGAAATATATGAAATTAAACATCTAAAAATTAATAACGAAAGCAACATTTCGTTTTTCTTTTTATTTAAAATTTCCATTTAATTGCTGTCATATTCATGCAGAAAAATTCTATGACTTTCCCCGGTAACAATACACTATCAAATGTGATTCAAAAACCAGTCTTCTATCTTGTTTTTGTACATTTATCATTGAATTATAATAAAAAAATAAGGATTTTCCATCACATTTTATGATAATTTCATTGAGAGTTCTATTCTTTACGAAATGTTAGAAAAACAAAATTTGTCTCTCCTCAAAATTTGTCAAGTTTCATTTCTTCTTTTTAAGAATGTTTCACCTATATTAGTAATGTTATTCGATATTTTTCGTTACAAAAGAATCGAAGCAAAATTAATCCTCTTGTTCTACCTCAACTTTTGGTACAGTTGTTCGATGGAGGAATTTTCTTACATTCTTCCATGTACATTTTCTCTCCATTGAACAAAGGATTTTTCATCGTTTACTTTAATATAATTATAATCCCAATTAGCAAAAGTAAAAAGTTCCACAGAATGAGTACAAAAAGTACACGTTAACTCCTCTTATTCTTTAACTTATTAGCTCAACTTTTAAGGTACATTTTAAGGAGCTCTTTCTTATAAAAAAAAAGTTATGAGAAGTCGACGAATAGGAAGACTTAATGAGTACTTTTTGTACAACTTTCGATTTCTGCTTATTGGAAATGGTACGAAAAACGCAAATAAAGAAATTGTACTTACATTTTAAAAAATCTATTCTGACCAAGAATTGTAAAATTTAATTCAGAAACTTCGTAGGAAATGCATATTAGTGATTAATTAGGTATAGGTTAATTTGGTATTAGAATATTAATTTGCTAGCGAGTCAACAATATTGCAGTAATAATATATACTTGTATCTCATGTATTATTTAGAGTAAAAAAAAAAATAAAAAAAAAAAAAAAATCTTTAGAAATGTTTCTTAATCGATTGCAAAACTATTCAAGAATATTCTCCGAAAAGGATGAGCAGTTGTTACTTTATAGAGCTGAATACAAATATATATATAAAGTAAAGAAGTATTGAAGTACAAGAAATAGAATTGAGAGTGATAAAAAGAGTATTCATATCAGTTCAAAATGAAGAAGGCTTCTTTATAATTCTCAATTCGATTTCTTGTTCTTGAATACTTCTGAATTCTTTTTCGTTTACTGATTATCTATGCCTGTATTCAAACTTTGTTACAGGTATTTTTTCAATGACGACTGAAAATATAATCTCTAATCCATTCTTTTCCAAAAACATCAGATCAGAACAGACTATATATTCCCATCGTTGAAAAAGTTCCGAGGAATGAAACATGTCGAGGAAACGAAATAATAATATACGAATGTAACGGTAAATAACGCAGTACAAGAACACATAATTTTACAATTATCTTTAATAATCGCAATAGAAAAATCAATGTACAGAGATTGTGGTACATCGGATATTGAATCGGCGAAATGAACTTAAACCGAGTAAAAAAGTAATTGCTGTAATTCGTCGTGACGTATAAAATGAAACGCAAAGAACGTTTTACACATTACGCAGGTGGCCTTAAATAACATGAAACCTTTTTCTCGAGTGCCTTATCGTCTTATCTATATCCACTAACGAAAAAAAATTGTTTTTTTTTTTAAATTAAAAGTAATCGTTACGTTTCGGCATAAAAAAATTGCTGTACGCAATCGGAGATTCGCTTAATCGCTACGTAATTTTCGTAGTACTTTGGTTTTAAATAAAAGAGACTAGCGTGTTAAGCTTCACTCTGCCGTCGTGCACGTTATCGTAAACAAAACGTGACAAAAATAAAACATAAGAGAAACGAAAGAAAGAAGAATGCTCGAAAGACCAATGCTTTAGTCGCGTATATATGTATAATGAATCGAAGATTGAACATTTCGAATATGAAACCTGCATCTTCAAATGAAATCTGTCACGCATCGATGAATAACAAAAACAAATCAAGCACCGCTTTACGGATGCCGTTAATATCGATTTATTATCCGTCGAGTATAATCAACCCGATCGATCTAAGAACGTAATCGTCGACCAGCGGAGTCTTCCCGAAAAATGAAAAGAACGCAAAACCGCCATTTGACAATTCGTGGAAGGGTGGCGGGGCATTTTATGTCTTTTTTTTTCAACAACCGATAAAAGATATATATATATAATAGATGGATTTCGTACTTAAAAAAAAAAAAAATAGAAAAAAATGCATTCTCTTCAAAGTCGCCGAAGGTCGCACTCGAATCTCGTTTAGCGTAATGCAAGGATGACAGGCGAAGCACACAGAGCCGTACCGTACCATTTAGAATCGGAAATGGAATTTAGAATTAGAATGTAAAAATACTATATATATGTACAGTAATTAACGTACGATGGATTTTACTTCTTCTTCTTCTTCTCATTATTATTAATATATTACACGCGCTTAATCGGAGGAGCTTCTCGCAAATACTTATCTGTTAACGCGACTCTGGGACACCCTTAGTTTCTTCTTAACTCTTTAAGACGGAGGATTTACATTTCGTTTACACGGACATTTTCAATACGATGATGTTCTCTCTCTCTCTCTCTCTTTTTTTTAATACATCGAAAAAACATTTACTTATTGGCACATAGGTGGAAGCATTGCGCCGAACTCCTATTCGGCGTCCGGCCCTGAGGCCGTCGTCGTCGGTATACAAAGTACCCAGAAATTACAAAATCGAAAATTAAAATGTCGATCCGGTTCGCACCGCATAAAAAGAGTACAACGTAAAGGTTCGATTAAAAAAAAAACCACAACAGAAACGTATGGAATGAAATCGCGTTAAAATCGTCGCGATGATTCGCACGGTGCCGTTAAAAATGCGATAAACTAAATGCAACGTTCGTTTCGCAGTGAGAAGTTTAAACGCCGTAATGCCTCCTCTCCTTGTTCGTTTCTCTCTTCTTCTTTTATTATTATTATTATTATTTCATTTTATTCACGTTTCTCTCGGAGAAACCCAACGAGCGTCGAAAAACAGACGGAGTGAATTTGTGATTCGATAGCTCCGCGTCATGTATAATATATACACACGAAGTGACCGCTGTAAAAATGGAGGAAAATTTTTACGCGAACGATCGTATATATATATAGGAGAATTTTAAAGTCGGATCGACGGCAGTTTCGAAATTACGCACGAGCCCGCGGTGTACGCAAGTAGTTTCGAACGTTTGAGTTTTTATCACTTCGCTTCGCGAAGATGCAGGATTTGTCAAAGCAAAACGCCCTCAAAACGACCTTTTTTCTTTTTTTTTTTAAAAAAAAAAGCTCTCGATTTCTATTCGTTTCCCATCTCCGTAGTTACTGATATATAATTCGTAATGCGTTCAATTTCATATCTATCTAAAAGTCGTTTGTACAGTATTTACAAAATACTTAGGACGATTAATACGCACGCACCCCTCGCTATCTCTTTCGCTCTTTCTCTCTCTTTCACTCGCTCATAATCTTAATGATTGTATAATTAGGATTGACTATGTCTTAGAATAATCAACGGAATTATTAGTTTGTTTTTTTGTTTTGTTTGTTATCGTGTAAAATATCAAATATCGTGCCGCGCTGTCGTACGGTATACGTATATATGTCCATCTCCAAGGTATATCGTTGTGGACGAATATCGGCCCGTCGCGTGTCTTTTACCCCCCGTCGCAGTTCGACTCCCCACTATACACTCTGCGAGTACATCTCACGGCTTACCGACGTGAACGTTTTAACGTCGCTCCGATCAGCGAATATACATACATACTTTGGAGATCGCATAAATCTAAAAATGCTCTTTCTTCAGGTAATATTAAGTATAAGGTGATTCGTTAATTACAAATATAAAACATGTATATGTAAATAGAACTCTTAATTATGCGCGAACATTTTCTCTAATTGAGCATACGTTAATTTTTCTTTTTTTTTTCTTCTTCACATCGTCAGTCTAAGCCGCTCTGCGCGGCTTCACACATAACAGCAGCGGTTCAACAACATACGCATCGTCGAAGCTTCGTAGACTCTACTGCAACCAATCATCGCAATAATCAAGTAACAATGGCATATGCTGCGCAAACATCGTCCGTTAAACTTTTTCAATGCTATACCCCCCTCTACGTACATGCGACACGAGCAAACACTCGGATTGTTTTTCTTTTACATACATATTATAATAGAAAAAACACACGAAAAAATTTTAAACTCACTTCTTTTTTTTTTAAGATGATTTACATCGTACGTATAGTATTCAGTTTTTTTTTTTTTTTTGTATTATCACACTTGTATCGCAACACTCAAACTCAAACGTAAAAGATTCGTACATATATATATATACGTAATATAAAAAATGTCTTTTCTTCGTTAAAGGGGAACCACCAATCGAAAAGCTGACGAAAAATCGATATCGACTTCGTACGCGCAAAGTCGATATGAAAAAATTTACTCGTAAAATTGTTACAAGTAACGTTTGTATAGTGATATATCTAACGATAGTAACGTGAATATCGTCAACGAGAGTCGATTTGTTTTTCTGCGATTTTAAACGACTCGATTTTAAACGACATAACCTTAAACTTGACAACTGACACGATTGGTGATTAAATTGACTTTCGATTATGCGGTATTGAATTTAAAAGTTCCAATAACGAAAGTAGACATTATATGTATATATATATATACGACGTTAAACAAAAAATGACTTAGGAAAATTTCATTTTCACAAGAACACGAAAACCTTAAAAAAAGAACAAAATGTTTAAACTAAATAAACTAATGAGATCACTCGAACCGTTTTGAACGTGTCGCATGTCCTGAACAGTGTGTACTCCTCCGTACGATAGGCCAATAAACGCATAAAGTTATCCTTTTCGGCGTTTCAACGTCAAAAATATCCAACTACTTAGGCTTTCAAAAAAGGAAATCGTATCCTAGTTTCGATAGGACGCGAACAGTTCACCTTTAACCATTGAGTATGCCGTTTTTTAGTCTTTGAGAACGCCCTAAGCGCGTTTCGTACAGCCTACGGCGCAGCGCACAGACCCTCATATGATCCATTTCGGTTACTTTTTTTTCCTTTTTTTTCGGATAAATTGAGAAACGTTAAAGGACGTAGTTTGTATACGTAACTATATACAATGGATAATATAAATGTAAAAAAAAGAAAAAAAGGAAAGATCAAAAGAAAAAAAAAAAACCACAAAAAAAACAAAAAAAGAAAAAAAAAAAAAAAAAAAAAAAAAAAAAAATGAATCTGTCGGACAAACTCAATCTATCTGCTATTGTCTTTTTTCTTATATAGGGAAAAATCACTGCGTCGAGACGCTCACACTTGCCGGCACGGATCCTCGCATAGTTCCACTCTTGGCAGCTCCAAACTTAAAGTTTTCGAGACAAGTACTATGCACGTTTTAAAATCTCGCCGCACTCGGTACTATATTTACACTTGACCGAAAGTTTTTTTGTTTTCTGTACACGTATATATGGAGAGTCCACCCGTTGGATTCGATCGACAGTTGATCGACGAGGATGACGTCAGCTACAGCCGGGTGCTCTTCTCGGAGCAAACGCTGGCGTCGTCCGAAGAGTCGCCGGCATCGGAACGGACGATCCGTTTAATGAGCCGTAAGCACGTAGGCGTGCCTGAACCTCAGACCAAGTGTCCGTCAATATCAGAGTACGTCGGTGTCGATGTGAAAGTTGACAGTTGGTGCCCGTGGGAATGTGCGGGGATGGGGCCCGCACGTGCAAATATAGCTGGCGGGTGGGGTACCAAAGGGGGCAGTGGTGACTTTGCTCCGGCAGTCATAACAGTGACGTCTGGGGGGGGGACTGGTCGAGGCAGCGTCCGATTTCGCGTGAGGGTGCCAGACCCGAGCGGATTCACCGTTGCGTGCATCCCTATGTGACCCATGGAGCCCAGCGACGGATAGTATGCTCCCGGGCCTAGGTCCATCGTCGGTCCCGGGCTGGGGTTTGTTTCATATCCCATATAATGTCCAGTCTCCATCTCCACACTGTAGAAGTTTCCTTCGGAAGGAGGGGCTGGGCTCGGGTTGCCGATGTAGCTCGATTTCGAAACTGCAATCACAAATAAGGCATTTAACGTTTTACAATCTACCGACGCCTTCATCCTTGTAAAAAATAAAAAACAAAAAAATTAGCAACGATTACTAATATGCATATATATTCGTGATATGATCCAGTATTTCGTACCAATTATTGGCTTTTTCATTCATTTTCTCATTCATATGAGAATGAAAACTTTTAAAAGACACTCCCCGTAAACCGGATTCGTTTACATACACGATTCTCATTCACTTTCTTTAAGTACGACATCATACTGGACCATATAGGAAATAAATATCGGACAAAATCTTTCGTCTATCGATGCTAATAGCAATGTCATTGATTTTCCACAAGTGTGTAAACATCGTAATGATCGATAAAGAAACAATTAATAAGACAATCGTGCAAAATCATAAATGAACCTCGCAATTATAATATATCAGCTCACGTGCCTCCTCTCTAGTATTTGTTTGCCTTTTACGCATTCGCCTTGCGTGTGTCGCGAAAACTAACGAAGCAAGCCGTTTAATTATTTTTCTTTTTTTGTTTTCTTTTCTTTCATTTTTCATGCTTGTAACAGCTGCATTCTATTTCATTTGGCGCAGCGATACACGAGCAATGTGCTTCACGGAAGTGAATTGTTGTAAGAGAGTGCAAATGTATCGATGTTGAAAACAAGAAAAAAACAAAAAAAAAAAAAAAAAAAAAAACAAAAAACGAAAAAAAAAAAAAAAAAAAAAAAAAAAAAAAAAAAAAAAAAAAAAACAATCTATTGCTACAATGTCAATTAAATTGTTTTAATTTCTATTTTCTTTTTTTGTCGCATAATTTCAAGTAATAATTTCAGGCAAAGCACTTTGTCGGACTCTCGCAGAACACTACAGACTTGCCGGATAAATCATTGCACATTTCGTAAATGTCATGCGCATTCGAATAAAATGCAAATAATATTGAAGGGATTTCACCATTCGAAATCTTGCCGATTACACAGATTAAAATGATTGAAGCATGCTTCGATGGGTCTTGTACGAGCAATCGAATCTATTTCTGATAATTTAAAGTTATTCTATTGCAATTTAGAAAAGTCTTTGACAAACTGTTGACGTTTACAAATGTTTTAATGCGTTTTAATGATGAATTTTCCATCAAAGACAAAGAGTTTTCTACGTTATGCAGCCTCCAAATAGGAATGAAATCGAGCCGAGATACAACACTACTCGCAAGCAAGGTACGTAAAAGTGTGTAATGAGACGTGTCGGCAAAATCATAACTTTCTAGGGTATTTACGATACCTCCTCCGCACATACGCACAAAAAACGCTTACAATTGCATTTTTCCAAATTCTAATTATTTCATGAATGACATATCTTTGTTTCTACTTTTCTTAGCTACTCGAAATGAATTCAGCGAAACTACATTTCACGTATGTGTACGTATGTATATTGCAGGTATCTGACGATCTTGAAAAAAGAAAATTAAAAAAATTAAAAATGTGTTATCGCTCAATTTCCACATTTTCGCGCGATAATAACGTGGACGTTATCGGACCAAAGTTTATTACCCGTTGATTCGAGTGGAATGAACGTACAGGAAAAAGTCGAACGTAAAGGCAAACGTAATAATATAAAAGTAAAATTTGCAAGATCTGGCCAGCGGTATGAGAAGACACCAAGAGCGATACATAATCTTGAGAGGTTCGGCACCTAGGCAGATTGTCGGTGCGAGTAGCGGTTGGTGTAGGTGACGCACCAGAGAGTGTCCCACTAGCGGTCGTTCGCTGAGGCGGCGAGTCCATGTTCATCATCCCCGGCATCATGTGGTTGTTGCGTCGACCGAGTGTGCTCTGCTGATGCACTTGCATTTCTAAACTACTCTTGCTGTAATCACCCATACTAGGATCTATCAGGTACGTGCTAGCCGCTGTCTTCCTTCCCTCGTCCTGCGGGACAAAATCATGGTCGATACGTTTAATTCTACGTCGCTCCTTCATATATATATATATATATATATATATTCACAAACCTAAGCTATTTATCAAATACTTCACCCCCCGTAAACTTTGAAATATTTCTGTATTGTCGAATGACATCAAATATTTTTACCATATCGAACAAAAAAATATTTCTATTGCGTCGAATATAAAAATAAATACTTCTAAATATATATATATCGATGTCTCTAATATATGTATATGTTATGTGTTACACTACTGGAAGCGAAACGATGCTTGTTACGACGTGCTTGGTAGAATCTTGACGAGCTATCGATACGTATGACGAACCCTCCAGAGGACTGAAGCTTTTGGAAGCGATGTCGGTGCGATTTACGTATTAAGGGCGTTAGTTCCTGGGATTCTGGCGTGCAACCGAACGAAATATAAATGGAGAGGTGGAGGATAAAGAGGAGATGAAAAACCTTTGTGAGAAGATGTGTGAAAAATGGAAGAAAAGAGAGAGAGAGAAGATAATCTATGCGGACTATCCAGGTGACGGGGAGAGAAGCAAAAGGGTTAACAGAACTCAAACCTACCCTCCGGAATTACTTGTTACTTAGAACATATTGACTGATCGCACTGACCACGTAATCGTTAGCGTCGAAGTTAACGTCGCTCTTCTCGTCCGATACGGAGCTTAATTCACCGGTCATCGTGTCCCCGTTGACAGTCGACGGTGCGTACATTTCCGCTGCCTGGGACTTGTTTATTCCTGTGCAAAGAAAGGAAAAATTATTAACGATTAATAAAAATCTTACAATTTTTGAAGCACTCCTTTCGAATATGTGTTTTATTGTTTTAAAGAAACATTTCTTTCGAATGTGTGGTATATTGTTTTAAACCATTACGTGATATTCTAGTTTCTTCGAGTACTACTATAGTATATTATTGGAGTATTATATTCTTCGAAATGAAAAAGAATGAATTCTTACATAATTAAGTATTATATCGTTTTCATGTAATGCAAATATTTATCGTTTACGAGTTACAAAAGAATTTACAAATTAATAACTTTTTTGTTTTGTTTACAACTTTAGGATTATTAATGTAAATGTGTATATGATTAAGTTGAGAATACTCAATTGTTTTCAAAACGTACGAATTCAAAAATTAGAAATTCTTAGAAATTTTTAAATTTAAACAATACATTCAAATCCACTTATAAATAAAAAAATAATGAAATATTTAAAATTTCTTTCTAATTTTGAATTGTAATTCATATATAACAAAAAAAATGTACTGCTTGAGTCAAATTGAAATCTTAAAAAACAAAAGTTTAAATTAATTATAACACCGATTCCTGTCATTGTACAGTTTCATTAACGAATCTGCAATACATTTTTTTAACGATGTATGCGTGTCCATGTGCTGAATATTCGTAAAATTCCATATTAATCAATGAGTCGCGTAAGTTTTCATCATCTGCAGCTGATCGCGTGATTGTGTATTTTCCAAAATATCACATCGATTCATTACCCAAATAAAAACCTCGAAAACGAAAAAGAATTGAAATGTCCCCAATTCCAAAATGTGCAAAAATGGATTTCGACGCAAGTAAAAGTAATTCACTTTAATTCTTTTCAATTCCTTTTTGTATAAATTTTGGAATAGGCATATACCTTTCAATTCTTGAAATTGTTCAATAACTGAAAAATTTTTGTATATTTACATTAAAATTAACTCAGTAAACAAAACAAGAATGAAAATTAATTTCAACTCTATTCTAAAAAATGAAAAAAATTCAATCACAAGGAAACAAATTTGTATTTATAATGAAATTGAAAGGAATTGAAAAAGATCGATTTATGTAACATTCAAACCCATTCGAATTTCCACTACATTTCAAATTCCACGTTGTATCAAATTGATTACTTTAATTCAAATCAATTCTACGAGTGGAATTCAATCATCGTTGAATTTAATTGACATGAATTCTAAACGTCGAATTGAACTGAATTAAAAAAAGAATAAATTTAAAGTATGAGGGATTCTTTGGAATTTGAAGTGATTGAATATTTTTTATACTACCCTTCCATTCCTAAAGAGGAATAAAATTGAATTAAATTATATTACTTTTAAGTCTTTTATATTATTTTCAATTATTTTCGATTCTTCCCCATTCTTTATGTAACGCAGTTTAAAGCGGGACTTGGGGTCCACAGTAAACAGAAAAGAATTGAAAAGTATTGAAATTTTATTATTCCATTTTTAGAATAGAAGTGTATGAAATTGAAAAGCATACATTTTAGATAGATAACATTCAATACCATCTAATTCCAACGAATCTTCGACGATTTAAAATGCAGTTCCATACCAACGACTGGAATTCATTTGAATTAAAATCAATGACAATTGAATTCCACTTTCTGGATTGAATTAAATTGGAATAATTAATTCCTTGGAATTCATTGGAATTCAATGCATTTGCATGTTTTATAAATTAATCTTTTTTTTTTCCCCTTATTTTTAATTCCGTTACGTAAAAGGAATTACAACGAATTACATTTTTTTCAATTATTTTTTCTTTCTATCCTATTCCTTTTCACTTTTTTCAATTCTCTCCCATTTTTTTTTCAATTCTTTGTTGTTTGCTAAGGCCCGCGCGTCTCGTACATTCCGACTTTTTTACTTTATCGACGAATACTTCCCAATACATCTTAATTTAAACTTGTCTCCATAAAATAACGTTTATGAAAGATTTACAATTGACTTTTTAGAATCCATCAATCGAGGTTTTTAAACTCGTGGTGGTGAGCACGTAGCTTCAATGGCTCATACATACGTATTTCTATTTATAAGTTGGGAAGCAAACGTTCCGGAATATAAGGTTTAAAGAGGCACCTCGCAAGACCGCCAAGTATACCCACAAAAAAAGTGCAACTTACGAGCTTTGTTTCGCTTTCTGACAATGTACCACAACATGATGAACACATTAATAATAAAAAAGAGGGTCGACGCCGCGGCGACCGTATATATATAATTCATCGGGAAGTCGCCCCGCTCGAGCAGGACGTCCGGCAGATTCTCGGCATTCGACGGACCTAAATGGAAAGAGAGAAAAAAAAACAAATAGTGATAAACGTGTAATGAATGTAATTACCAGATCGCTGGACCTTCTTTTTCGACACAAAGGTAGCATAGACTATGGGCGTAGCAATGAGGAGACAAGCACAGGCGGAAACAGCGATGATTATGACGATGATGTAGGAGTAATTTATCTCGCTGACTGTCTGGTTGGGCGGTGGCTCACCTGCAACCCAAGCCAAGATCCCCCCGACACCCTAATTGTTAAACATGCATAATGGCCGGCTCTATGAGTGTTAGTTTACGTTTCGTTTCTATAAAGGCGCAGGCACGTCGGGCATTCGCTGTCCTTGTCTTCGTCTTTCTCATTATAGTTTCGTTTCTTTCATTTTTTTTACTCTTTTATCGACTTTTGAACGTTTCGATTGTATTCGTTTGTAGACTGACGAAAGAAAGAAAACAAAACAAATTATCAAAGAAATGAAAAAAAGTGAAAGAAATTGCGTTGCAAAAAATGTAAAAAAAAATAAAAAAATAAATCGCGAAAGTAATTTCGTATATCAACGAAGAGCAAAAGTTGTAACTCGAATATAATTTTGTATATTAAAACGAAGACTTGTAACTGAGGCGAGTTGAAACTTGTTACACGGCGTTAATTAAAATCGTTTGAAAAATTGAAACGGAGACTGAGACGAAAACAAAAACAGTCGTTGCAAATGACTCTCAACATCAGGCAACGCTACGACCAAGTTTTCGGTGCGTCTGCCCGAAAATTTACTATACTACTTAAACCAAGTCGCTTAAGCGAGTACTCTAATGAACTTCGATCTGAGAGTTTACTTTTGTAAAATGAAGACGTTCATTTAAATTGCAAATTAATATCTTTTTTTTACGTTACTGCAATCTTCTTAATCGTTGTCTATTTAAATAAACTGTATACTTTCAAAATACATTTCTTTTCGATTATTAGAAATTTGTAAACGCTACGCAATTTAACGTAAAAATTCACGTTACATTTAATGAATATTCTGAAACTTTAATGTTTATTCTTCATTGCATTCTGAAACTTTGATGCTTATTTCTGACGTTATGAACGAATAATGAAATATTTTTCTTTCCTGCAATTGTTGCTTTACGAGCGTTTACTTCTTCTCTTTGCGAAATTCGAAAAATTTCAGCATACCATAGTCTATTGTATCTACTCGAGAAGGCCACCGTGAGAAATTTATACGCCGAACAATATATTCAATCAACTTCGGTACAAGCGAAGCTTAGTTTCGAGTTTACTGTCGAGCATGACGAGGAAATCGTTTACTGAACATGATCGATGGGTGAAACGACAGGTCACTATTTTAATACGTTCTACGTTCGTACGAATGAATGGCGTCTTCCATCTTCACGGACGACACCATTGCTGCTGTATTACTGAAAATTGACAATTCGCCGCGATTGATTCTTTTCATTATTTCTTTTTTCGATATAATCAATTTATCGTGTCTTTCTTTTCGGTAAATCAGAATTTCCACATATTGTGATACTCATTTTACGAGTATTACATTTACTGTTATGTGGTAAATAGACAGGAATAATCAACGATCAATTTTCAGTAATGCGAGACTACTAGCTAACAAGTACTGGCATGAAAAATTGAATTGAAAACAGACAAAGAAGATATAAGTAAATAAATAAATAAATAAATAAATAGACACGCGTTATATATATATGTGTGTGTAAAGTTACATAAATTATATATAAAACTAATTTCAAAGTTATTATTATTATTGAATTTCATCAAATTATTTTATTTGTTCTAAAAGAAAAAACTAAAAGAAATTTAAGAAAGTATCGAATAAGTGAAAGACTCTTTTCAATTCAATTTTCTTTGTGACTATGCATGAATCTAATGCTGAATATGCTACTGATACGACATACAGTTAGTGCGTGTGAGGTAACGGTCGTGCGTACGGATTATCGCCAATTCTCTATCTTGATTAACATAAAACATTCATGGTGGTAATTGTTGATTTGTACCAAGAGAAGTGAGATAAAAAATTTCATTAAATTACTGACATTTTATAATCATATCCAAAATAAGTCAAAACATAAATATAAATGAAATTAAATAGTATACACGAAAAAAACGAAATCGTTGGAAACTTTGTCGAAATAGTCTGTATGATACGGCTACCTATTTCTTCAGGACTTTTTGACAATTTAAATACTAACTTTAAAAAATAAGATGATCAAATCTACTATTTAACCATTTCAGTATATTTCACTATATTGATACCCTTTTACTCTTTATTTATATTTATTTTCTAATTTCTTTCATATTTAATGTAAAATTCTGAATATGAATGAAAAAAATTCATTTAATCTCTAATTGTTTATAAATATTATAAAAAAATATATACAAAAAAAATCCGTATTGTTGTGAATCTAATTCATCAGTAGATAAATTTGATAATAATCGTCTACATATATATATATATACTACAAACACTTGAAATGCATCGATTGAAGAACAGATTATAAAATCACCATTACAAAATTAAAAATGGACAATTCAATTCGGCGACCACAATAAAAATGTATTTCAATACTTCGTCAAACATTACTAGGATAATTTATATTAACGTGATTTATCATCGACAACAAGATTTGAATTATTAAATTCCCCAAACTTCTCACACATTTTCAACGACCTCAAAAATCCCCGTTTACCTATTTTCGTAAGGGATTTCCTGCTAATTTCAATGTTTGATCCTCCATTTTGAATTTTGAAAATCTGATACCAGATAGTAGATCCAACTATTTCGTTTTTTTACGCGTACCGTTTAAAATAGTATATATATTACGGTATACACCATTTACTATATGGTCACAATGCGTGTCAAAATAATCCGTCATTTCGGGCACCCTTACGCACGACCCCTCGATCTCGACTAAACAATCCAAGCTGGTTATATCGATGTCAAGCTGAGGAATGTAATAATGATCGTTCCGTTAAGCGGCAAATCTGAGATTGTCACTTACGTAGCGTCTGGACTTTGAGGACGTCGGGCAGAAATTTGCTCTCTCCTTTTTCGTTGATCGCCTTGATGCTGAACAGGTAATGGGAACCCAATGCCAGTCCGGTGACGATCGCTTTGTATTCGCCGGGCGAGACGTCCATGTAATGGTAGCGGCTCTCGGAATCGAGGGCGGGCCGCCAGCGGATCTGGTGCGAGGTCGGCAGGCCGCCGTCGAAGCCCCTCTTCCAGGAGAGTATCACCGAGTCGTGGGTGACGTTCACCACCTCGAAGTCCGTCGGCTGGTCCGGAGGCGACGTCACGTGCAGCTGAATCGTGTCCGACACCTCGCCCATCGCGTTCCTGGCGCGACACTCGTACGAGCCGTAATCGTTCGCCGACACTTGAGAGATTTTCAGCACCGACTGCGCGGACAACTCCGACAGCTGAAAGACAATATCGGTCGTTTATCATTGATTACGAATTCCACAGGCAGATTTTTAAAAGTCCAAAATGGCGGACTTAATATAGAAGATACACAACCAAACTGTATTCACGAAGCCTGATGAATATGGATGAAACTTGGCAGTTCGAGGGCGATAAATGTTTATTCCGAATTGGACGGCGGTAAAATCGATTAGTTACTTACGTTGCTGTGGGTGAAGCCGTATTTGTTGTCGGTTAAATTAGGCAGCAGGGGTCTGCCTCCGAAGACCCAAGTGAATTGCGGCAACGGGGAGCCGCGCGCCTTGCAGTACAGATGGGCAGTTAATCCCTTCTTGGTAGCAACTTTCCTCGTCAGGGGCGTATTGGTCATTTCCGGCGTAACTGTTGGCGATAGAATTAAATTTGACTAAGGCACCTGCTAAATATTCAAAATGCCCGGGAGCTTACGTGCAATTTCACCTAAACTCTCTCGCTTATAGAAGCAACCGTTTGTTAAAACGATCCATACGTTGGCTCGAGAGTTTCGGCAACATTTAATTATCTTTCATTCATTATACAAAATTAGATCAATTTATCCACAATATGTATATATACATTCGCTCAATGGACTTTCGTGCATTTCAATATCAAGACGTGAATTTCGCTACTTACAGTGGGTAATGAATAGGATGGGACTGGAGGTGGCGTTGCCGATGCCGTTATTGACGTTGCATCGATACTCGCCGACGTCCTGGCGGCCCGGTTTTTCAATGTGAAGGTAAGAAGTCTTGTTCGCGAACGACATTGAATAACGACCGGTCAATTCCAAACTGGTGCCGTCTTTGTACCACGTGATGAATTCGTCGCCCATTGGACTGCCGTCGACCGCGCAGTGCAGCTTCGCCTCCACGCCTGGTAGATGCAACACTCCGGACTTGGATGTCCGAACGATTTTTGCGGGGTCTAGGCAAGAAATAATCATTTGTTAACTTCACGGTACGATTTTCGTGGATAATGCACAATTGACACATTTATAATTCTCAAAGTAATCGGTCATTTATTTCGACAATAATTTGGACCATTTTTATAAATTCAATATGGCCGATAAGAACAAAAGGATAACAAATGTACTTTACATAAGAACGTCTTTCTCACTCTCATTTTAAACGTATCTTAATGGAGAAAAGTAATTCGTCCCACTGTTTAACATTCATCTAAAGCTTGACATGTACGAGATGTCGGTATAATAGAATTCTTTTAATCACTTATGGTTAATAAACCATAACAAGGTCCGGATCCATCCAATCATAAACGGTAGACATTTTTCTGGTTAATCGTATCGAATTCAGTTCGATGTAATAACATTCATTGAACCGAATATTAATTTTCAAAAGGATGAAAATTTCAAATCCAAAAATAATTTATCTAAAATGCGAATGCATTTAAATCGAATTTTGTAAATGACAAATATTACGAAAATTTATAAAGTTGCGAATACTTTTCAATCATTTTGAAAACATTTGAATACAAAAATGAGAAGTTCATAAAATTAAAAAATTTAAACAAACATTAAAATGCATTTAAATTACAAAATACTAAGTCCTTAAAATTGAGGGACAAATATAGAATTCGAGCGCATAGAAACGAACTGATATACAATAAATTCTGAATCCATTTAAATCCATTTTCCATTGCTGCGTTATTAATTTTCAAATTCTATTTTTTGTGGATTTTGTGCACGAATTAAAGTATAACATTTTTTTATTAATAAAATTGTATTGAAATTCATTCATAGTTTAGATGAATCATTTTGGGATTTGAATGCATTCGAAGTGAACAAAATGAGGATTCACAAATGATGAATCGAATCCATTTTGTTTCAATTCAGTACTTTCCCCATTCTACTGTTGTATCAGTGAAAATCCGTTGATTCTCTTTTACTTAGCGACTATTTCCCCCGTTATTAGGTGAATTTCTCGTTGATTTTCCAACGAAATTGTCACTGATTTTCCAGTGAAATTATCACTGTTTTCAATTGAAATTGTCATTGATTCTACAACGAGAATTCACTGGTTTTTCACTGAAATCTTTACTGTTTTCAATTGACGTTGTCACTGATTTTTCAATAGAATTGTTACTGATTTTCCAACGGAATTGTCACCGATCCAATCGAAACTGTCACTGATTTAATTTAAATTGTCACCGTTCTTTCGGTGAACTTGCAACAATGATTTTTCATTGCAACTGGCACTGATTTTCCAGTGAAATCCTCAGTGTTTCCCTTCAATTGGAAAAATTGAAATTGTCACTGATTTGTCAGTGAAATCGTTACTGTTTTCGAGTCACCTTGTCACTGATTTTCCAACAAAAATTTTTCACTGATTCAACGACAGACTGTTACGTAACACCTCCGTAATATGTAGAGTATATAATATTATTCCTAATCGTAATAAAATTGTTTGCTTATTCTTCTACATATTTTAGATAAAACTGATGTTGATGCAGTCGTAAAGTTGGCATCCTGGATCTTATCAATAACAATCAATTAAAGATAAAGCAGAGACACTCACATTGTATGGTGAGATTCAGGTGGTAGAAGGTGGTACCGACGTCGTTCATCGCTTCGCAGACGTAAGTGCCGGCGTCGTGGCGCTCGAGTCTCGTGATGTTCAACGTCGAACCGCGGACCATTATTCGCTTCCCGTTGGAGCTCATCGGCGAGCCGTTCCTCGTCCAGGAATAGGTGATCTTGCTCGGATTAGCCGTCGCCGCCACCGAGATGACAAATGGCTGGCCCTCCATTCCCGTCAGCTCGCTCGGGTCCAGATTCGCGAATGCTGGCTTATCTGTATTCGTTACCAATAAGATATCGAGTTTAATTTTCAGACAACTCTCCGCTCGTTTGATTATTATTTTGTAATAATGTAAGTTATAATATTTTTGTTTTTTGTTATGTTCATAAAGTATGCAAAACTCGTAAGAAGCGCGACTTACACAAAACATTAAGAGCGATGGTTTCTTGGACGGAAATGTCCATCTCGACGTTCCTCGCCTGGCACATGTACACCTCGCCGTTCATGCCCTCGTGAAACTCGAGTGGCAGCTCGACCCTGGACAGGGAGCCACCGTACAATCCGGGTATGATGCGGGTGTTGCTGCCTTCCATGGGCCTTCCGGACTTCCACCAAGATACCTCGGCCGGTGGATTGCTGCTGCTCGACTCGCAGATTAGCTTTCCGGTGCCGCCGGCCCGGAGCTCTCTTGGCTCGGTACTTATGTTGGCCAAATCTGGCGGGACTGAAAAGCGAGTGAACAAAAGGCCCGCGTTATTTACGATCAGAAAAACGATCATTGCTAGAGCAAGATCCGTACGGACAGAGTGAAAGAGAGCAAGTGGGAATGATGTATATGTATAGAGAGTATACTCACAGTGAACTTTGAGAATGGTCGTCTGGATGAGGGGTAATAGCATGGCAGAATTGGCGGCTTCGCATCGGATCCGAGCGTTATTATCCGAGGCGTTCACGTGTATGCTCAGCTCGCTGGTTTTCTCGTGCTCCCGGCTCCTGGTCGTTAACGGCATCACCTGCGGGAATCGTAGGAATCGATGAGAACGTGACCGCGAATGCGAATGGCCGAAAATGAGGGCACAATCCCGGAATGCGATCGCCCGTCTCAACGTCATGGTTATGGTGCATGAATCGCGTCGGCAGTTTCGAGGGTATATACGAATATACATACATATATGCAACTGATCGTGTGAAAGCTTTTTTAAGACAATGATTTCCAATTTCCGAAAGAAACAAGAAAATCAAATGACAGCTTCAGATTTTTTCGTGCTTATGAATTTTTATGAATTTTATTGAACCGATTATTAAAGGAACCTATTGTCAAAATTGTAAATACAATTTTCTCGGTGATCGTGTAAAACTTTTACTTTCGCCCTAAACTAGTGTTTGTATATTGAAAATTTTCATAGACTATCTTTATATTTATAATTTTCAGAGTAGGTATCTTTACCAACAGTTTCAACAACCATCGTAGGATTTGAAAGACACTTTTGGGAGTAGAAAGGCAGTCGATCAATTTCTACGCTCTTGTACTCACCTGTTTGTCGTTCTTGTACCACGTAATGTTTGCCGGTGGATTGCCGGATATCGCGGTGCACGCGAGCCTCAGTGTCGTGCTGGCGTTAATCGAACGATGTTCCTCGTAGCCGGTGAGCATCAGACTCGTTGGTGGATCTGTTAAAACGTCAAATTTTTGGTCCTTATTGGTTTTCGTTACAATGGGACTGAACAATTTCACGCGGGGAAAAATTTCTCCAGCAATTAAACTGTATTAAGAAACACAACTCACAAATGACGGTAATGGTGTGTGTTCCGACGTTATTTTCCGTCAGTCTTTGGTTGAGCGCGTGACAAACGGCGACGATTTTCTCGGCCTTTTTGTCGATGGTAAAGGTGATGTTGGAGATGGTGATGTAACCGCCTTCGGGCGCGTCGATGATCCTCGACGTCCCGTTACGTTTCTGGCCGTTCATACTCCAGAGTATCGTGGCAGCCGGATTTGAGTTTTCCGTCGTGCAGGTCAGGGTCACCGTCTCCTCGGCTCTCGCTTCTTCGGGCCCGGTAATCATCACTCCGCTCGGCGGAACTGGAGACAAAAAAATATGATCGATATAATGACAGTGAAGCTGGCCCCTTATTCCAGCCCCTAGTTCGCGGCGGCCGGCGAATACGCAGGGGCGAACAGCGCACGGGGCCCCGGTAAATTAAAATTTTAAAAACGCAATAAAAAGTAACACCAAAGCAATTATAAATAGATAAGGTACAAAATACTTGAATATTAATCAGTGATCGGTACACAAGA
>JAPYZR010004236.1:0-12660 GCA_030522945.1 Trichopria nigra | reverse complement strand
AAAAAAAAAAAAAAAAAAAAAAAAAAAAAAAAAAAAAAAAAAAAAAAAAAAATTGACTTCGACGTCTCGGCTTTTTTCAGAGCGAACCTTTTTCGCCGCCACATTCTTCGACATTTTGCGCTGCTTCGACCGCAATTCGTCCTTATTTAAAATTTAAATCAGCAGCTTTTTCTTCCCTTCTCCCTCCCTTCCCGAAAATCATAAGACAAAGAATGCGGGAACCGCAAAAAACAGATTTCTTTTTTCGTCGCTTCTTTTTACCGAGAGTTGGAAAACGGAGCGTCTGAATGAGAAAATGATTGACAAAAGACGGAAAAAACGAGGCGCGTATAGAACTTGGATTCGTTCCGGTGGATGTGGCGGATGTGGAATAAACAATGGATGATGCCGGAATTACTTTAAAGTAATTTAGTTGTTTGATTGACTTTTTAATCGCTTTAATTTTACTCGAATTGTTTTCGCTGCTTGAAAAGCTTTCATTGAAAATATTCCCTGATTACAGTCATTTTTGTTGTTATTTTCTTTATTATACAGTAAAATCATTTAAACTATTTTTAACGACTTATCGTCATTTCAAAGTCCCCATGAACGAAGATCCTAATTCAATAATTGTATTTTTATCAGAATTAATTATCATTTTATTAAAAGCATCGTATAAATATGTATTGGAAAATTCCCCTTTTCTGCCTTATTGTATCCGACCAAATAAGAGAAGCTCGCGTGAAGAAAAGACACCAAAAAATGTTAAAAAGAATACTTTTGTCCAGCACTTCTGTACAGTCCATTGAAGTCCTAAGTGATAAAGCAGGGTTCGAGAAGAATCGCGCGTAGGAAACTCCCAGATTTATCGATATTATTGTCCATCTGCGGCGCGCAGTTTTACACTCGAGCAAACTCGATGTTCGTGGGTGTCGACCTGTTTGTCGTCGTTTCTTGTGCATTATTGGTCGCGGATAACCGAGCCGAGCTTTGTTTAACCCCTTGACCTTACGTCTCTGTATCGGACAGATTTTAGCGGTAGTCGTTCGACATCCAGCTGCAAAATTGAAAACGTAAATTCAATTGGAAAACAGTGCAGATGATTAAATATGACGCGGGAATTTTACTAATTCACTCGTTCGATATATGATCTGGGTACTGTTGCTTTTACTGCAGTGCTTTTTCATTCATTTTTGCATTTCGAACATTTGTATTCTCCGCGGGTTACATTTAACGAATCGTCCATAATCCACAATTACATACATAATTTTATGACAATTATTCATGTAATATAATGTATTTACATTTCGTCGAATCATTTTCCTCGAATTTTGTTTGTCGAATTGTTTTTCTCGAATAGTATTCCTCGAATCGTGTTTCTCAAATCGTAATACATGAATCTTATTCCTCGAGTTGTTTTTCTCGAATCGAATACTTTGGATCCAATCGTATTTGTCCAATCGTATTCCTCGAATTGTATTTGTTGAATCGAATATTTTGAATCTAATATGTCGAATCGTATTCGTCCAATCGCATTCCCTGTATTGTATTTCTTGCATCGAATATTTTGAATCAACTATGTCGAATCATATTCGTCGAATCGTATTCGCCCAATCGTATTCCTCGAATCATGTTCCTCGAATCGTAATCCTTGACACTTATTCCTCGAATTGTATTTCTCGAATCGAATACTTTGGATTCAATACGTCGAATCGTATTCTTCGAATCGTATTCGTTCAATCGTATATTTTGAATCTATTATGTCGAATCATATTCGTCGAATCTTATTCGCCCAATCGTATTCCTCGAATCGTGTTGCTCGAATCGTAAACCTTGAATCTTATTCCTCGCATTGTATTTTTCGAATCGAATACTTTGAATCCAATATGTCGAATCGTATTCGTCCAATCGCATTCCCTGCATTGTATTTCTTGCATCGAATATTTTGAATCAACTATGTCGAATCATATTCGTCGAATCATTTTCTTCGAATCGTAATCCTTGACTCTTATTCCTCGAATTGTATTTCTCGAATCGAATACTTTGGATCCAATACGTCGAATCGTATTCGTCGAATCGTATTCGCCCAATCGTATTCCTCGAATCGTGTTCCTCAAATCGTAATCTTTGAATCTTATTCCTCGAATTGTATTTCTCGAATCGAATACTTTGGATCCAATAAGTCGAATCGCATTCTTCGAATCGTATTCGTTCAATCGTATACGCCCAATCGTATTCCTCGAATCATGTTCCTCGAATCGTAATCCTTGAATCTTATTCCTCGCATTGTATTTCTCGAATCGAATACTTTGGATTCAATACGTCAAATCGTATTCGTTCAATCGTATATTTTGAATCTATTATGTCGAAGCATATTCGTCGAATCGTATTCGACCAATCGTATTCCTCGAATCATGTTCCTCGAATCGGAATCCTTGAATCTTATTCCTCGCATTGTATTTCTCGAATCGAATACTTTGGATCCAATACGTCGAATCGTATTCACCGACTCGTATTTGTCCAATCGCATTCCTCGTATTGAATTTCTTGCATCGAATATTTGGAATCCAATACGTCGAATCATATTCGTCCAATCGAATTCATCGATGAATCGCATTCACTAATTTGTATCCGCCAAATCTTCGTCGAATCATTGTTAGAAAATCACTATTAATGAAGAATATTCAACGAATCTTATTTGTCTTTTCATACTTCAATTACCAAAATTTAATGATTCGAATTTAACGATTATATTCGTTTAAAATATGTTCTACATTTTTAGTTACATTTTGTATTATTTAATACATCATTTAGAGAATAGTTTTTTAGTTACTTAAATAAAACTTAATTATAAGAATTGTTTGCAAAAATGACTAACGATAAAGTTCTTATTATTGTCATACAAAAATTGTCTATGAAAAAAAGAATAGGATGTTTAATTGACACTCTTTTGAAATTGGATTATTTTAAACGAATGATGAATTGTAATGCAGACAATGCCGGGTAATACGAACGCCGGCAAAGTGTACCAGGCCAAAGTTTAATGCAACTGTAATTTATAACAAATCTAGGAAACGACGAAAAAAAAACACAAATTCAGTCGTCTCGTGTATCGAGCTTGACAAGATAAATTGCGGAAGAGCGGAATAACTTTAAGACAACGAAGCTCCGGAAACGGCACTTTCGTAATACAACTTAATCGCTACGGTATTGTATCGTATTGAGGTTGGACGAACGTTCAAGATTTACAAATACATCTTTTTTTTTTGTTTATTTGTGTCTACATTTTAATTATTTTTTCTGTATTATTTTTTTTTATATCGTATTAGATTTAAAAAAGATCATTTTATAATTATCATTGTTAATGTACTTGGATGAAAAAATGTTTCATGTTAAAAATTGAATCGCGGACTTTTCGGGATAACCAATCTCAACGCTTGTAAGGAATGTAACTGTATGATACATGAACATTCTGATTGGTCGGTTTCAACAATTTTCAATAATTTATATCCTACGCATTGGATCAGACTTTGTTATCAGAGTTTTAGTTTCGACATTTAATGCAGGTTCTTACTTCCGGGAACACCCTATACATGTTTTTTACATTCGATAATTTTAGCTTACATCTCGACCGATAACCTCCAACAATGTATATAAATATTGTCTATTCCATGCATAATATTGTATATTATACTGAAACATTCGGTACTTGGCTGCCTCCTCCGAGAACTGCAAATTTACCCAAAAAAAAAAAAAGTTAAACAAACTATTCCGCACGGAATTGGGAGTAAAAAGTCACCACCGTGTATATGTAATTCGATATTACACTCGTCCGTCGGAATGTAAAGGCGAAAATTGCCAACAAAGTCGAAAATAAACGAAACGCTTTACGAATACCGCCTCAAGTGAAATATGGAAATATACGGACTCGCCAAAGTTTCGCGATAAATTTCCCTTGCCCGGTATTTCTACAGCATAAGAGGGCGCCGCGCGCGCAATGTCTCTAGTCGGGTAATGAGTTTAGTCGAGTTTGAAGTTTGAAAGGCGGATCGATAAGAAAATAGGCTCGTGATTCCCCGTCTGCTGCCTCGGTACAAGGGGGTGTTTGGCGGCGAGGTGGAGTAGGAGGCATGATAGCGGCTGGTTTGCCTCGGATTATACTTATTAACAATAATCGAACTTCGTTACCTCGAGATTATGCTGGAAGAATACGTCGCCCGTGGTGGAATAAGAAAAAAAAAACAAAAGAAAAAAGAAGGAGGGAGGGTAGAGGGCGAAGTCTCATCCCTGGGCAAATTAATTAGGGTCGTCTCGTCGAGGTCGGCAAAGGGGTCGCGCTCGATTCGGTCGGTTCAATCGCATCTGCCTATAGAGGTCTCGAACTACATCCGGAACCTCGTCTCAGATATCGGCCAACATGTTTCCGCCATTTATCCGCCGCCGCTCGAGAAGCTGCCGAACCGGCACGAGACGTTAAAAACAAGATTTTACCAGCACTAGCTTTAATCAATCAATAATATATATATACGTTTTTTTCTCGAATTTAACGTCAAAAAATTGCAATTCAAAATGGAGGATTGGAAATGGAAGATTCAAAATGGCGGCCGGTGGTTAGAACATTTTGGATTATTTACTTAAAAATCGTTGGAGGTATTTCGAAGAGCTGATGTCGAAGTTTAATGTCAAAAATTTGAAATTCAAAATGGCGTGTAAAATCAACAAAAAAAAAGTCAGTTGTATACATGTGCTGGTTTTTAGATACATTTTTTTTCAGTTTAAATTATAAAATGAAAAATGGAATTTTCTAGTTATCAATCACCGTTTGAGAAAAATTTCAAAAGTTCAACTGAAAATATTTTCTTGCAAAATGCAAACACTATTTATGACAGTTGACATGAAGAATATTCTAATGGATTTTAGTTTCATTCTGTCGACGAATGCTATTTTCGTTCACCGAATTTCAACTTTTTCTGCAGGTTGCTTGAAATAGTACGGATTAAAAATAAAAATTAAATTTAAAACGGATATAAGAACGGATTGCTTAAAAAGATATCGTAGTGTAAAAATGAACGTAACGAATTTTTAAAGTTGGAAGATAGAATCGAATAATGTAGCATCACGTAGAAAATAGGATTAATAAATTAGGCGGAAATATATCTGCAATCTCCGGATCAAAACATGACAGTACCGAGTCTCGAAAATGACTATTGACTTTCGTTGTGCAATTTTGGAACTTTCTTAAATATTCAAGAAATCGATACATTCGCGGTCCGAGACGTCACAATTGAAACTGAAGATTTTCCCGTTATAATTCATTTTGAAATTCAGACGGTCGCTTTATAAATCACTCAAAAATGGCAGCTCTGACATGAATGAATTCAGAAGCGATTATCATTATTTAAATACAATTATTGATTAAACCTATCCCTATTTACGGGGCTCCTCCCGGGTGCTTTTAGTAAATGATATTTTAAAATTCGAAATTTTTGACGTTTTCATGAAAAGAAAAATATTTTCATTATTTATTCTGCAAAACAAAATAAGAAATTTTCAATAATTTTCAATTGTTCTTAATTATTTTCAATTATTTTTCCGTGTCCGTCACCCAATTTCGTTCGCTCCCGTCAGATTTAATCTCTTTGCTTCAGTTTATGTACATATATTACCATTAATTTCCACCCGACTCATTTATCATAGATGCATATATGATTGACAGATGGCAGGTCCAAACATAAACGAGCGCGCAGTTGTACGCGATATTTGTAATATAAGGAATAATCCTGATTCACGCGTGAAGTTGCCTGATTTTATCTTGTTTTTCTTTTAAACAATTAGGATTGAATTAATTAATACATTAATTATGAAGCATATATCGTTGGAAAACTTTTCCAAATACAAATTGGGCTCAGGACTTGTTTGAAATTCACATCATCCACGAGGATGAAATGATTTCTGGACGTGGCTGGACTCTGTCTTTTAAGAATCGTTGCGGTTAATTGAAAATTAAAAAGAAATTGAAATTGAAATTAAGATTGCCTGCTTACCTTCTTGAGATGTCCTTTGGACGTTCCAAGGAAGACGACGGTGTAATCGCTCGTGGACGTTGCAGCTACGGCAGTGAGTAGCGTCGGAAAAGTCAGCACGGGCACCGCAGTCATTGCCACTTGGCCTCCCAATGGTGTATTAACGTCGAGGCCGCAAAAGTCCTCGCTGATCGTGTGCAGTTTCTGCAATGAAAGGTTTTCGATTAAAACAAACAAATAAAAATTCACATTTTATTTCGTTGCGCATTAAAAACAAACCCTCGAATCGATCGAAAACAGCTTTAATTAACGTATAATTTATCATCTCTTTCAATTTTTAATTGTTTTTAATAAATAATTCACTTAAACATCCTGAATTTTCAATACATTCTTAAAATATGACATTGTCTAGTCTAGTCGCAACGGTATAGTTGGGACGGCAGACGCACGATGGCGCTGACCGTTGTCAGTTTCTCGAAAGCGACAAAGTTGACGATTTGACAATAATATACCGAGTAGCACAATATAAACGTTTTAATATAATTTAAAGGCATGAAAAATGAAATTAAAATGAAGAATGTGGTATTCGTTTCAATTGTTAATTTCATTAACAACGTATACATTCTTTATTCGCGATGTAATAATACAATGTGTATTAATTCGACATGTAATTATTATTTGTAATATAAATATAATTAAAAAAAAAGAAATCTAATATACAAATCTACACTTTAAGTCTATGAACACGCTTCCAATCGAATACTTTGAGCAAGATAAAAAAAAGAAACATTTCACGAATGATTACACCCAGCGACGCATATCTTTACGATTATGTATACTCGCAATTCGCAGATACTAAAAGGTACCCCCGCATATATATATATATATGTACACGATCACCGCCAGAAAATCGTGTAAATTTTTATTAAAACACGCACGCAATTACGTAGCCGCGTCGAAACGCGCGGGTATATATACGCGATACATTATATATGCACACATACGTGACGTGACGCGTGGCGTAGAAATCCATACATTTCGTGCATAATCGGGCATAATCGCACGCGATCGCGTATACACTCGCGTTTGTTACGGTGATTCCGCAGCGCGATAAACAATGGGCACTAAAACCCAACGCAGCACAAAAAAAAGGAAATAAACGAAATGAATTTTTCGTCGTGCGATCCCATCGGCCAATTCCTACATTTTTTTCTTAGGTTAGGTTAGATTATTGTCTTTGTTTTAACTGTTTTGTGAAACACTTCTTTATTGACGTTTTGTCAAAATACTTGAGTTTTTTAAGTTTCGTTACGAGCAACAATATTTTTCTATAAAGCACTTTTTTTTTTTTTTTAAATATTTCGGGTGAGGGATTGAAATGGGATACCCGGTATATTCCATCTCTTCACCCCCACTCCTCCGCCATTCTCCCCACCACAACCCGAAGTTGAATTCTGATTGGCGGACGGCGCGAACGGGCGATTCAAAATGGCAGCTCGCGCATGCGTACTAGAAAAAACCGCATAGATTTGGACAGGGCTTACTGTAATGCGAAAATTCATATTCTTTACGTATATGCGTCGCATGGAGAATACGCACGACGTAGCCATAGACTATTTTGAATAGTGAATTTTGCGTTTTCACCGCAATAATGGTTTGCGAATGAGAGGGAGTGCGAGAAAGCAAAGAGGCGTAATCCGAGATTCTCGCACCCGTGTACAGACTGCCAACAACAGCGACTAAAGGTCCTCTATAAGTATACAATTCTCTTGTACGTGTATTGAATGTAGGTATATTTAAAAAAAAAAAGTGTAGATGTATATGTAAGGTGCGAGGGCGCACGCGCTCGAATGTACAAAGGACATTTTTACGGCACCCCTTAAAGGAGGAGTGGACTGCGGCCTTTTTGCACCGTACGCAAACTTGTCCGTCAATCGGCATACAATTTATACGGCGTGTAAAGCCCGTTAACGGAACACTCCGCTCAGGGCCTGTGTACACGGACGGAACAAACAGTTTTTTTTTCCACTTCCGCGATAAATACCTTCCACAGGACGAAAATCAGTCTTGTCGCATGTACGTGCTAAAATACCCCAAAAGAGATCTGCGTTTTCGTCGGACATTGTGACGAGGCTGTCGTTGCTTTCGCGACATGGAGGCAAATAAAAACAAAATCTACACTGGGATAAAGGAAGATGGTCTGCATCTGACCGTATATGAGACATTCCATCCTAATTCTGCCAGATTTTTGGAGGAAAATTAGAATGTGCGTTTTATTTTATTTATTTCAATATATTAATGAATTGTCAGTGTTCTTGTAAGTGAAATCGACATTTTAATCCGACCATCAAAAAATAAGTCCCCTGAATTACGTAGAAACCTATCGAAAACAGGGGCCACCAATTCTTTTAGATTCATTCGCTTATATCTCCGTTGTATATTATCGGGTCTGAATCATTTCTTTTTTTTTTTTTTCATTATAAAGGTAATTTAAAGCACTAAGGAAGAAGTTTTACATTGAATGTAGGCTTTTCTCAATTTTTAAAGATATCCAAACACATGAAAATTGCGATAAAAGAATTAAAAACATTGTTTTGCAATTTTAATTAAAAATTAATATTTTTATGCGAGAGAGCGGAAAAAAACTACAAAAATCATTTTTTATTGTTTTCAATCTATTACTATGTTTACATAAATAAAATAAAACGCAATTCTAATTTCAGCAAAATCTGAAAGACGCTCGAAAATTTGACTGGGTCGGAAATAAAATGGTTTAAATGTTCAAAGAGCTATATTTATACCTCCATACAAAAATGTGGCAATTTTTTGGAAATTTTCGATATTAATCATGAAATAAAAACCGAAAAGAACATGAAAAATTAATATTTCGTTATTTCATTGTCATTTTTCTCCATTTCTGTCACTCTTATAGTAAAAATGCATGTAACATAAATTGTCCATTTTAAAAGATCTATAACTTTTATTTGAAACATTTTTCGAAATTTTCAAAATTTTTGGAAATAAATAAGAAAAACCACGAAAAACCGTAATTTTTATTGGTTTTTCGCGGTTTTTACCATGAAAATCGCATTTTCGCCATTTTTCACTACGATATTCGAATTCAGCGCATCAAAATACGTAAGAAAACATTATTCAGCTTTGGAAGTTTCAAGGATCGACAATAATTAATAAAGCAGAAGAATGCTCTCCTCGTAATCGTCACTCGACCGTGAATCGAGTTGAATAAGAAATACATATAATAACTATATGTATATATATAAAATTCTAGAAAAATCAAACTTCGCCAGAATCAAAAGATTTTATTCTTATGCATAGGAAAAATCGGTTACTTACGTTTGCTTGAATAATCGCGTAATTCAAACATATTTGTCGAACGAAGCTCTTGCGCGCGATAGAAAAATATTACCGTAAAGTACACGAAGGCGCTTTCATAAAATATATATAATGCGTCTGCACCATCTCTTTCGTTCGTATCGAAGAAGCGGAGACGAGATTTAGCGCATTTCTGTCATAATTTCATAGAAAAATTGTTAAACTTCCGCGATTGCTTTATTGCTTGTTAAAAAAAAAAAAAAAAAAAAAAGTGTGACCTGATTGTAGCAAAATTACAAAAAATTCGGGTGGGGTCCGAAATCCCGACTGATCAAAGTCCCGAATGCAGTAAAATCCCGAAAATCAAAATTAGAATGATACATTTGCGAAATGTTCACTACTTCGAATGTGAAAAAACCGAATGTTCATAAAGCCGAATGTGGAAAAACCGAATGTCCATAATTCCGAATGTGAATAAACCGAATCGTCATAATACCGAACACTCAAAATACAGAATGACTAAGTTGGTTTGAAGTAAGGATTTGACTTACATGACAAACTAAATGTGTTGCAATTGGACAAAAACTAGTGGAGATCAGACCTTTACGCTGTCTTCGGTGGCAAAATAAAACTTTTCTTCCAGAACCTCGAATCTTGATGCTTTATATGGTTCCATCTGTCGACTATTTATTACTTCAAAGCAACGTAGTTATTCGGTATTTTGAACATTTGGTATTATGACGATTCGGTTTATTCGTATTCGGTTTATTCGTATTCGGGATTATATACGTTCGGTTTATCAACATTCGATTTTTTCACATTCGGAGTAGCTAACATTCGGTCATATATACCCTTTTGGTAGTTTGCACATTTCGGAAATGTATCATTCGGAATTTTGATATTCGGGATTTTGCTGCGTTCGGGATTTTGTTCAGTCGCAATTTTGGACCCCACCCAAAAATTCGACATTATGGTCGATATATATGTGGATGGTTTTCGAGAACCTGAAATCTAAAATTTGAAATAAATTTTTTAAGAATTAAAAATGTCGGATGGAATTTACCGAACAAGACACGCAGGTACATTATATAATGTCTATACGTATGTTCAGCCGCCATTTTAAATTCGTCGAACTGCAATATTGTTCGAATTCGATTATTCGTCGATCTTGACGAATATACACTGAATTCCAGTCGTTATATGAATATTACTACAATATTCACCAAACATATTTTCCATATAGGATGATGAAATCTTCGGTATCGAATGCGATTCTTGGAAGATCAAATATACCTGGAATGACTCTTCGACGACCGCTGCGAAGCCAATTCATCGCGCGAGTTGTTTGCCTTTGTCGTAACGCGTAATTGGTAGGTTCTGTAACGATCGCTAAATATATCGCATAAGTATCTTTTGCAAACACTCGATTCATTCTTCATATAAAGACAAGTCGTAAATTTGACTGGATGAAAAAATTGCTAAATAAACTGCGTCCAAGCAGTCCTTCTTCGAGTATTGTTTCGGCGATTTGAGCGAAATTCAACAAAGAAGTCGAAAAAGGAAGCGACGACGATGGCGAGTGAAGAGGTTTACGAAGTAAGCGGCGGAATCCGAGTGGAATATATAGCGCCGGTGTGGGTGACGCTTAAAGTTTGAGGCACGAGAGGAGGAAAGAACACGCGGAGAGAAGGTCCGACGTCGGTGCAGGAATGAAGGAACGAAGAGAGGCCATGCAGGGGTTAGAGGTAGTATAGTATAGGAGTCGACTCTATTTACATTCCACGGTACGTTCACCACTCTGTATACTCTGCCGAACAATTATTTGCATTCCTGCCAAGCTACGGAAGGACGGCCTCACTCTCGCTAACGCAATATACGTGTATCGTCGTAAGGAGGGCAATTATTACGGAAAAACGGAGACCATCTTGCGGAAAAACATCTCGCGCCGCCTACGGGAAATGTACCGAGAGTAACTTAAGAATGGCAGACACGAAGGGGACGGAGGAGGAGAGACTTATACGAAGGGAGATAAACAGAAATAAAGCGCGATGAAGGAAGAAGAGAGACGACTAAGATATATTTAAGCGAAATGTTTGATTAAAAGAAATAAGTAAAGTAACGATTTAGGAATGTAAAGTATATATGTGTTCAAACGAATATATTCAAATTATACATTCGACCCGATTTTCATGCGAATCGCTATATTCGACGAGATTCATCCCGCCGAATTTCGTCGAATTCCTCGACGTTTCCGACGCATCGTGTGTTTTCGCCAAGTTTTCGACGAATTATATATTCGACGATTTTCCCCGACTAACGAATTGCCCTCCACGAATTTTATTTAAACGGATAACCGATTTGTTTCGCATAATTTACCGTGAATTCCAAGAATTATAATTGCCACGAATAAATAGTCCGACGAAATGTATTCGAGGAATGCGGCGTTTTCGACGATTAGCTAATAAATTGCTTCGCGGAGAATTACGCGCAGGATCGCACTCGACGATTCGTTTTCGGCGAAATTATAAGGAATACGTTTTCGTTTTTCGTCGAATTCCTTTTGTCAAGTTGACGACCAAAAAATTAAAAGCATTTAATCACATAAAAACATTCATTTATGGACGGATAATAAAACTGTTGTATACTGAAAAACAATGATGTTATAGACCGGTACAAACAAAAGCAATTAAGTGATATAAATATAGCTGGAGTAAACAAATATCAATACCATCCATATTACTGTTATTATTGTCTTTTATTTGTACGGTTAGAAATAAAGCTTTGTCTCTAATAGAAACAGGAGAAACGCGGAGAAAAAGAAATTACTGAGCGGGAAATACGTATATATACTCCGAAACTCGCGAAAGCGCAGAAAAGCGGAAACATTTCCCAAGAGTATTGTTTACCGTTGAGAAAACAAAAAAAAAAAATAAAAAAGATTTCACTTGTGATATGCTTTAATTACGAAACTCGATAATGTCATATTTGACTCTTATCTTCCAATGTTTGACGTTCAAGCAATCTGCCTTAAGGTGGTTCTAAAGTAGAACAGTTACCGACAGAGCTTTTAAACAATAAAAATATAAATAAAAAAAAATTGAAACTTTTTTTTCAAAGTTTGGGCTATGGAAGGGTGATTCTACGTAACGTATACAATCCCCAAAAAAAGTACAGTAAAAATCATTCAAAATTAAATGAGAACTTTTGGAAACAAATTATTTTTAATTGAGGTATGGAAAAATAATTTGTTTCCAAAAATTTCACTGAAATTTTCATTATTTTTACTGGAATTTTGTTGAGGAACTATATATGTCATGTAAAATCA
>JAPYZR010004235.1:0-23563 GCA_030522945.1 Trichopria nigra | reverse complement strand
CGAAAACAGTATAGGGGATTCCCCGCCCTTAAAACGTTGCTTCGCAACGTTTCAACGGACAGTCCTCGTAACCACCCTTGTATACAATTATATATATAGCTATATTTACAATTCTCCATATTCATGTATATTGTATAAGCAGTCACATGAATATTAATTAAATATTAAACAAGACACTGTCGGAGGATTGTCTACAGGTGCAAAGTTCTGTTCTGCTTAAAGATGCTGTCTGTTTATTTGTGATTATATATATATATATATAAGCATAAACATACATATATACATACATATACATATATTATCTATTACATATGCTTGAACTTATTGTATCATATATTTGTCCACATATACATGTATCGACATATATAATATATACACTGAAAAAAAATTTGTTATTTTCAAGTAAATATTTACTTGAATTAAGAAAAGATTTTCTTAAATTAAGTAAGATTTACTAAAAAGAAAGAAACATTTTCTTAATTCAAGTAAATATTTACTTGAAAATAACAATTTTTTTTTCAGTGTATATATATATATGAAATATTTAAGTGGACTCACGCCTTATATATGTTAATCCATGTATGATTATACATATATAATCGCAAATAAATCGGCATATATTTAAGTAGAATACAACTCGCATCATTCTTCCTACCATCATCATGCGTAAATATTCTCATGATAATTCCTACATGCCATTTATAATATAAGACCAAGTATGATCATATATGAATATTGTCTCGCATTAATCGATAACATTCGAATTGAATTTTACCGAGCTCAGTAGTAACGGACGTTTTAATTAGACAAAGACAGATCGACGATTCCCCCTCATGAGTATACTTTTTAAATTTCTTAGAGTGACATTTCGCTCTACAAAGAGTGAACACATCGAGCCCCTCTTC
The DNA here is from genome assembly GCA_030522945.1 of Trichopria nigra. NCBI lineage: Eukaryota > Metazoa > Arthropoda > Insecta > Hymenoptera > Diapriidae > Trichopria > Trichopria nigra. The sequence goes on along the minus strand of JAPYZR010004235.1, from coordinate 22,658 downwards.
CTGGAGCGTCAGACTCCCTCCAAAATGGATTGAAATGCCAATAGTGAAATTTCCCACCAAGGAATTCACGGAATAAAAGCGATCAAAAAACGATCTGTTTTTCTCATCATCAATACCGAACAAAAGTTCAATTCGACTATACATGTGTATAGCATCAAATAAAAATTTCCCGCAAGTATTATTACATTAGTGTACAGGTCGATTGCATAATTATATCGAATCCCATCACCTCAGTCAATCGATACTCTAGATTTTGATCTCACGAACAAAGCCGAAAGAACACGACAGTGATATACCACCCTATATATATATATATATATATATATATATATCGATTCGATTAGTTCGTGCCAGCGAAATATCGCTTTCACAAAATTTCACAGTTTCACCATATAATACACAATCGTCGGGAATCGTCGCTTTTTGATATCTCTCTGTTATGTTAGTTAGGGGCAGCGACGAGCCTTCCTTCCTTCCTTCCATTTTTCTCAGCCTCATCTCTCCATCTCGACATTTTTTTTTTTGTTCGATGCGCCTTATTCTATATATGCCCCTCGGGTTTTTCCGCCGAATATATCTAAGGTCGCATCGGATTGGCGGACGATCTTGATTTACCGATAAAAGCGGCCGCTCGTCCTTGCTCCGAGGGATGTATATATAGAGATCGCGTCGAAGATCGCTAAATGGAAAGAATTTATACCTATATATATATATATATATATATACATACAGAAAGAAAGAGTGAAACGAACACCAAGAGAGTGAGAGGGAGAAGAACGGAAGATCGCCTAGCTGTTCTCTCGTCTTCTTCTTGCTAGTTTACGTATGTATAGCGATGTTTGCGAGCATTTTCCCAGGGATTCGTTGCTTCTTGCTCGATGTATATATATATATATTTACGTCCGTATACATGGCGTATACATGCCCCTTCTTTTAATACCCACCGCGGACACGAAAGTCCATCCGAGGTATAGTCCGTGATAATTAATGCCAAGCCGCACATTGCCGGCGTGTATAAACCTAGGGTTTTCTTGTAAAATTGACGGCAGTAGGTATTTTATTTGTTCGCCGATGTAAAGCCCTTATTTAAGCCATTACTTAACGTCGTCCTTTTTTTTTTCGTTTACGAACTGTTTGACGCAAGTTTTACATCAGACTTAGTAAAAAGGGTATGTATATATCCGATGGGATTTTAAACGCCAGTGCTGTGTTTATTTTCTTCTGATTCTTTTTCTTTCACAAATTTTCATACGTCTATCGACGATTTTCCTATTGAATTAAATTTTCTTTTTCGTAATTTTCAGAAATTTTAATATAATATCGTTTGTACATTTTCTTAGATCGTTGAAATTTAATGTACAACATATTTATAATGTTTTCGAAAATTTGTTGTCTCCCTACTTCTGAATTTATTTTCGATAATCTACAAAAATCATATATACATATGTAAAAAACTTCCAAATGAAATAAGGGAAAAACAAATAAAATCACAACGACAATAATAATTTTTTGCAACTCATGTATATAAAACGCGCTTTTACGTGGTTATTACGTGTACGTAAAATGGATCCTTTACGCACTAGTGCGAAAAATTTTCGTACGCGTGCGCATTACATGCTCTTTCAATTTTACACTATAATCAAACCCATTAAAAGCGCGTATTATATATATGCATTAGTTACAAAAATTATCGTGTGTGCGTGTCGTGCATAAGGTCTTTTTCGAAAAACACATACTTTACGCACTAGTTGCACAATGTGCTATTATTTGTTTAAAATTTCATGACCGTCGCGTTACTACAAGAATAAAAAACAATCGAATAATAATGAAAAAATTCAATAATAATTTAAATTGTACTCAAGATAAAAATTAGGATTCGAAAATTTATTGAGAACAAAGAAAATAAACGATAATTTCTATTTTTTTATGTAAACAATAGTGCAAACGAAATATAAAATTACAAAATAAAGTGAAATGGAAAACATGAAGAAAAACAAAAACAATAAATACAAACAAAGGTAAAAACAACAACAAAAAATTAAAAGGAAATACAAACAAAGGCAAAGATTATAAAAATATAAGATTAGCATCGAAATAGGAAAAAGTTTAAGACTGAATAAAAAAAGAACTGTATTTAATTTACTTAATTTTTTTATGCGGTGATTTTTATGCAGTGATCATAAATCACTGTAAAGGAAATACAAACGCGGCACAGATTTATGTTTATATCCATGCATTTATCTTATCGAATGTAATAGAACATGCTTCTTGACTTCGACGTATTCAATCGATAAAGTCGCAGATAAAATCGAATAATTAAACGCTAACAATGTTTTCCACAAGATATTTAATTCCCTTGACTACTACTGCTACGAGAGCTTTTTCTTCATTTTAATTCTTATATTATAATTTCTTTATCTTTTATTTTTCATTTTTGCGAAACCGACTTCTATAAAATCAATAAATCAATAAAATTATATAAAACAATAATAAAAATCAATTTTTTATATCACTCATAAAAATACGCTTGAGACGTGAAAAGACACACACGAAAGAAGATTATGGAATTTTTATTAACGATTTTTCAAGCAGATGATAGTTTCATTATTGTTCACAATTTTTATGTAATGGAATTTTTCGAAATTTATTATCTCCAAAAATTCAACGTGTGTTAGGAAGAAATAAGAGCTTTAAACGAATGAGTTTATAGAACAAAAGTTCTTTGTTTATTCAAAATCTGAATTTTCTTGTGAAACTTATTTAAATTAAGTCAAATGAACCAAAAAACATCTAATATATTTTCTGAAGTATATACTTTAAAAATGATAATTTTGTAATTGTCTTAGATTTTTACAATTTTTTAATATAAATTATTGATAATAATATGATAAAAATTAATAATAATAATGAATAAACAATAATAATAATTATTAAACAATAATCATAATAATATATAATTGAATAATAATAAAACAAGAAAATATACATATTTTTTTTAACATAAATAAATTAATAGTCCATTTCAAAAATCTCAAATTAGAATTGCAAATTTTTTAAATCCTACCATCGATTCGAAGGACTTAAACACTTACATCTCAGTTAATTAAACCTCTTTCTTTTCTTATCTTTTTTACTCATCATTGCTTTTAAAATGTACAATTTCAGACGCCATTTTAAATCCACCATCTTGAATTCTCAAAAATACGATTAACCATTGAAAACATTTTCCAGACGATATTTTCGTGTACCTTCCATCTCTTTTGATCCGTATTTTCTCATTCTCATTGTCGATATACGTTTTTGAAACTATATCAAAAACTACGATAAATTGCTATCATTAAAACGGTAATTTTTAAATCTTTATACGAAACCACGTGTTTGATTGAATTGAAAATATATCCAGTTTCTGTATTTTATTTGAATATTACATGTATTGATTAAATTGTACATTGTCAATCGGAAGTTTTCGAAAGATTTCGAAATGTGCCACTAATTCGCAAACACTTCACGCGTATCTTGACCAATCTGTACGTGGCACATTTTTAAGCATTGCATCCAAAAATAGCTGATTGTTAAGATACGATAATTATTTTTACTAATTAATTATACTTTCGCCTCTCACTTAATTACGGAATGATAATTTTTGGAAGCAGCACGGGTACTCATTTAATATATAATAATATCAATAATAATCACTTTTATTAAAATGGTCTGATTATCGGTATATATTCGATAACTTTTTCATTATTTGCTTCATTTATAACATTTTTTTTTTTCCTTAAATTTGTACTTTTTTCACATCCGTGAATCTTTCAATTTTTTAAGTATGCTAATAATTTTTCAAGAATACTTTTTATAATTCAAAATATTTCAGAACGATTGATAATTGGGTGTTTTAAATAACCTTATTCATTTATTCATCTTTAAAATCTTTCGATATTTTATTACAATAATTTCATGGTGTGCAAACGTCATACTTTTCAAATTGTTTTACAAAATTTATTCTTTAAGGTTTGTTATATTCTGTATTAGTATTTTTGACTTTAGATTTAAAAAAATGATTTCCGAATATGGCATCAATGATTGTCGAAACATCCCGGGAAAAAATGGATCCAGATATAAAATTGTATCTGGATCAAATATATAATTATATCTTAATCATATATATGATTCAGATATAATTATATCTGAATCTGATCCATTGTTTCCCGATATATATATATATATATATATATATACATAAAGGCTTTTATTCATAACCTGTGTCGAACGATCCTCCGACCATAAAACTTACTATACTATAATAATATGTCGATAATATCAACAATAATAATAATGCACTATTATCAATAGATTAATACCGAATCAAGGTAAAATAATTTTAAAAAAATTCTCATTGTCAAAAAGCACTAATCCTCGATTTCACTGTATACTGACGCGCAATTGGTAAAAAGGTAAACAAATGTACTAAAAAATACATTTTACGTTACAAAATGTCGGTAAAACAGATTAGCATAATCAACGCGTTGAGAAGTCATTACGTCAGATACGTCTGGCAAGTACGTCGCTGCGGTCCCTCGTCGTGCATTTTTGTTATTTGCGGTACATTTTATTTCCAGAGTAATTCCACATATATATATAGGTGTGTATGTGTATTTGTATATGTATATTATAATGTCGCGAAAAGAACTCGCCGTATAAGATATGCAGTGAGAATAGTCATTGCTGTTACCAGTGCAATTACGCCGCCGCACTGCCATATGTATATTCAACTCTTATAAAATATACACATGTAACTTACAATATACCTACGATTGCGCAACCGAAAACAGTGATAATTCGCGCAATTGTGCAAATATGGCGAGGCATTACTAGGCTTGTTCCCGGCAACTTAATGCGACTCTTCCCTCTATATACTTTAAATCGATTAAAATAATAAAATTTGATTGAACCCTTTAAGGGGCTGCTAAACCGACTCTGTCGATAACGTCATGTTCCCAACCTAAAGTTATTAAAATTAAACAGAAACTATATCCATATTTTGATGTCCGAATCTATTTTAGGGCGCTTGTACGCCATTTTTATGAATGTCTGTAAAATTTCAACGAAATAGGTGTACGATTGGATGAGAATTCGCGAGAATAAAAATGCAAAAATTGTAAAAGTATAATTTCCTTTTGTTAGTCCTGTGATTTATCGCCCAATTCTGAACGAATTTACCTGCAAATTGACGAATATCCATTTAAAAAAAAAAACGCATAAAATCGTTCTAAAAAAGACATTTTTCATTGTCCGTGAATCGGATCCAAGAATTGTGCATGATAACATTTTTTAAATTGTCAAAAAAAAAGTTACACCTGATTTTAAAAGATAATACGATTTCTTTTTATTGTTTAATTTATTTTCAATTTATTCATTTTTATTACGAGTAAAATGGCATTAGAAAAATATCTCGAAAAGTCAGATATCTTTTGAAAAATGAACGTCCTATAAGATATTCCGAAAAAAGTAAATTCCAAAATGGCGGTAAATGCGAAATACAAAATATTTAACTCGAAATATCGTAACCTTGCGTGTAAAATCGCAAACCTGATAGATTTTTATGTAATTCCGATACCCGAGGGTTTTCCAAGTCGCTGATCGCGAATCTGACGTCAGTTTTCAAAAATTCAAAATGGCGGATCCAATATGGCCGCAGGATACCCTCGAGTAACGAGCTTCGAGTGAATCCGATTATTGTTTAATAATTTCGTTCGCCAGATTGGATCGGACATGTTTAATGTTTAAAAACGATTCGCGACCTGGAAAAACACTCCAATACCAAATTTTATACAAATCCATTTATTTTCTGATATGATACTAAAAATTACAATTCAGTTTTATCGTCATTTTTCCAACATTCTTTTATTACATCCATGCTTCGCTACATTGACACGATGACGATTCTGGCTCGCCTCCTATCGTCAGTCGTTTTTAGATGCAATTTTATAAAGCTACAATATTATAAAACCCGAATAAAATAAAATAAGACCTCGAATTCTACATATAATGAAAGGTAGAAAGTCATCTCGACAAAAGGATCGACCTTTAAGACCGTTTTCCCGTACCGATCCCTCTTAATTGTCTAAAATCCTCGAGTTCATTACAAATATTAAAGCTCCTTTTCCAGGTATAATTTCATCACCGATACGTTACCTCTTTATATAAAAATTTTACGATTAGCCACTGCGTACCATAAAAAAAAAAAAAAAAAATAAAGAGTCCGCGACTTTCAGCGGCCAACTTTTACGACGAGACCTTTAATAAATCCGCCATTACCCGGGCTTAAAAAGCTCCGCTAAAACCTCAGAATTTCCAGAATCCCATTACGCTAATTAAGATAAACTCGCGTCTCGCGGCCTTATACATATATATATATATATACGCCATCAGGAAGGCACTTGCGCGCCAAGTTTATATCCCGGACGATTAGCGGAGCGATTCGATGGCCCCGACGTCGTTTTTCAACGCTTACGTAAAGGCCCGAAGATACGCGAATCCATATTTCCTGGTCCAATACATACATATATATACATGTATAAATCGGCGATATCGCGAACCGACGTCGGTGCTCGATGTCGATCGACTATGACTGCGGGTCGCCGTGCTGATTAAGCGTGAGAAAGGCCGACGTAATAATAATGGCTCACCTCGACTCGTGTCGACGATCCTTCTCGCTCTTTATTATTATCGCATTACATCCCTCTCGCTTTCGCGCACTGTAGATGCATGGGTGTGACGTGCGATTAATAGACTCGCGTTCAAGCTCGCCGATATACGATTTTCATCTTTTTTCTATTGATAAGAAGTTTTTTATTTAATTCTTTTTTTTTACAATTTCCTGTTTAGGTAAGGTTAGGATTAGTAACGTCTGGTCTCGGAGAATTTTCTATAAAATCTCTGTTATCGCCCAGTTGGACGGAACGTGGAAACGTGTACTGGAACTCGGACCGAAAATGACCCAAATCAGCGTCACCAATGTTTGCGAACCGACAAATCATCGTAACAATAATAAAAACCATAATTGGCCGAGGTGTCCTGCTATCAGTCCGTTATCAATTGCACCTAAAATTATCTATAATTAGAAATCTAATTTTTTGCTGGGACTGGCTAGAGGACAAAGACACGACTACGAACGACAGATGATCCCAAACCCCGAACATCACATCTGACCTAGGATGTCCTCAGGAGTTCCTCAGAATGTCCAAATGTTCGCATTTTTCATCCTCTCAACATCCTTACGACATCCTCTCACCTAACGACGTCCCGAGGACAGTAAAGCGAATATTTGGACATCCTGAGGACATCCCGAGTCAGATCTGATGCAAAATCATACATTTCACCCTTGCATAGTCAAAAAAAAAAAAAAAAGAAAGAAAAAGCAGCACAGATTCGGATGACTTGCGTCGCGAATGGCGCAACGAGTGGGCCGGTTTAAACGGCACATTTTTCCGGCCGACAGTTTTTCCGACTTTTTACCCGACGACGCGTAAACCGGCCGCGCGGCGTAAAAAATAGAGCACGAAAGATCGGGCGCTCTCTTTTCGTCGCCTCGACGAGATTAAATCGAAACCGAAAGGCGCACCACCGCAGCCGGTCTACAAGGAGAGCGAGAGATAAAGCGATAAGCGCTTTCGGTCGCCGCGGTCGGTTGGCGCGGACAATTGCGAAATACGGTCCAATTGTTTTCTCCTATTGCCCGTGAAATGCGGCGGATCCGCGCGAGGATCTTTCCCGCTAAAGAAGCGAGCGCTCGTGAAATCCCTGCGAGGGGCCTTCCACTCCACACTTACGGATGCGCCGGTTGACCCCTGCGCCAATCAATTTTGGACGGCGAAGGTTTCTTTTATACTCTATTGACGGTGCGAGTGAAAAAAAAAACAAAAGTTGTGAGAAACAATCGTTTGAGAATTAAATGACAATCATCATTAGGTGCACTCTCTAAATCTCTCGATGGAACGATCGTTCGCCGAAACGAAATGCCCGATCGAGCGAAACGTCGCTCTATATATGCGCCTTAATTGAGCGATTGTTAAATTTCGTGTCGGCTATGATGACCGTTAATTCCGTGTAATTATCGATGCATAAATTGGATTAATTGTGATTAGCGGTTTAAGAGAATTGGTCGCCGATGTATATTTGCGAAAATGTAGCGTTTAAGCGGGTCGGTATACAAAAAACAAAAAAAAAAAGTCAATATTTAATTGTCATTCTATAGTCGACGGACGATTCGCGATAAAATTGTTCCTTACAATTATATTACTTAATTACTGAAGCAATTTATCGGTAACACGACTGCTAAAATTTATCGATGGAAACTAATGAAACAATCGGTGCTAAAATCACTGCGCTAAATTTTACAGGCATAAAGTTTGTGCTGAAATGCTTTTACGTTCAACAACGAGCAATTTATTAAAGATATTCAATGTTAATTGATAAAATTGTTAGTACATTAAAAATAACGATATACTTTATGAAGCTTTTGGTAAATTATAGCGCTAAAATTGCTTTGAAAAATCGTTGCTTAAAGTTACGAATTGAAATAGCGGACATTGTCCGTGAATGCCACTGAACAAAAAATTTGTTATTTTCAAGTAAATATTTACTTGAATGGTAGCAAGTAAACAATTTTCTTGAATTAAGTAAGATTTACTAAAAAGAAGGAAACATTTTCTTAATTCAAGTATAAATATTTACTTGAAAATAAAAATTTTTTTTTCAGTGTATTAATGAAAAACTATAACGTGACTTTATATAACACTGAAATTTATAATGGACGTTCAATGATATTGAAACAAAACGTTCTTCAATTTGTAACTTTTGGCAACAGCATTTTAGCTGCGATTTTAGCACGGAATTTGTATCTCTCGGTACCATTTTTTATATCCATACGGATATTTGCATCGTAGGAAAACATTTTCACTTCAATTTACCCTAAAAATATCGTGCGAAACTTATTTTGAAAATTATATTGCAAAATATTCTATATTTTTAGCAAAATTTTAGCACATTTTTATCACGATTCATTTTACGCCCGATTATATGGCACATTTTACAGCACGATCTGCGCAGCACAATTTACAGCACGATCTATAGCAACATGCGTTACGAATGCGTTAAATATAAATCATAAAAGCAAAAATTCCAGAATTTAGCGCTGCATTTCCTATGTAATTTTCAAAAGAGAATTTGAAAAGTTGTTTTAGCCTTCGAGAGTTGCAGCTTCAAGCATCGATTTCAGTCTAACTTAAAAAGTTACAACTTTCTACAATCTATTGCAAAACTTGCTGCTAAAGTATGTCAAAACTTTTTGCCGATTTACTTAGTAACAAAATCCACCGCTTTAATAAGTGCTAAAAAAATGTGTTAAAATAATCTCATCTTATAAATCAAACTGCAAATATTTGTGAGACGACTAAAGCCCAATTGCTATACTATAAATGTAAGTAAAAATTCTCGAGATAATTTTCCAATCGATACGTCAATTGTAGCCATCAGACACTTGTAAAAACATATTAATTTACTAAAGCATAATATGACTTTAAGAAACTCCATTACTATTTTCAGATTGGTAAAATTTCACTAATGAATCGGTACTTTTATTTTACTCTTTATTTATCGGTAAAATTCACTACCGATTAAATTATCGGACGTCTTTTATTCCGCTCTCCCGTTATTAGTTTTTGACCACTTCAAATTTCCAGTATATATTTACGTACTTCAAACTGGTACTTGATCGAATATTATATATGCGTACGTACGGGCAGCATTGCGCAAAGCGCTTAATTAATCGTTATTAACTAATTCGCGGCGAGGAATTCCATTTGCCATAAACTATTGATTTAATTGCAAGATTGCTCAATATATGCCCATTCCACCACTTTTCGCGTAATTGGCACTTTATATACTATTAAATAATTTGCATTCGTCATTCCGTGCTCTTGAGGCACAGACGTTACTTTCGTCTTAACAATAATGGGGGGGGGGGCGGGGGGGGGGAGTCGGTACATCAGCTTGCGGATCCGGGAATATTCCACAAATTTTACAGAATAAGAATGATTATTCGTCGAAACTTTTTTTATCGCGTTCTCCTATCGCGTCGTGTATTCTGCGAATAAAATCAGTATACGCACGAACGGTAAAGATTTTCATTTCTCGCTAGCAATAAGCGTCGATTACTTCACGAAACTTCACGAATCGCTCGTGCGAAGACAAAGGCAATTGTATTTTTTTCGTGAAGCGGCGAACCGCACGGCATTTATCGAAACTGCGCCACGCATATAACGACTATGCTAATTGTTATTGATTTTAATTACATAACGGACAACTATATATATACTGCGATAGATCAATATATATATATACGTGTGTGACATCGGTGCAGGAATTTTTTGGCGTATATATAAGCGCGTTCATTGTGTGTTAATCCCCGCAATTACGTCGGATGCAAATTTATTGCAAATGAGCATATTTCACAGAGACGTATTTCTGCGCGCGTTATTATTATATAGTGTAATGTGATTTTTTTTCTTTTTCAACACATTTGTTCTCTTATATAATTCGAATTATGAGATTCTTTTCTTTTTCAGGTGTTTCACGATGCTTTTTAACGTCAACATGATTTACTATGTATCATTTTTTCAGATTGTTTGCATTTATTAAGTAATAAAGAGGAACAATTTTTTTTTCAATTTTACGATAATTTGTAAAATCATAAGCTGGATTGTCGAGTTAAATAAATTACGTTTGAAACGCTTCTGAGGTAGGACATTTACGATTGTACAGAAACGTTGATAGAACTTCACTATTACGAAACGTTTAGTGAGTTATTAATCGTCTGCGTAATCGGTCAATTAAAAATTACGCTGATTGGAGAGTAATAATTAATTTTGTGAAAATGTGTATTAATGAATGACCTTTGCTCATTAATAGCTGATCATTGACAATGTTCTATAGAATAATTCAGCTGTGAAGTAAAAATACTTTATCGGCTGAAAAAGTGCAAATACTTCATTGGTACGCAAAATATTTGAGCAACAAATATTGACGCGTTGATAGTACGTAACAAATAATCAAAATCGATTAAAAAAAAAAAAAAACAATTAATGGCAATAAGTGGAAAAGTAGATAATTAACGAACAAACAAAAATTGTTCTACGAAAGAAGTTTTGAAGTGAATATGAAATAATTATTAAAATAATATTTAAAGAGACATTAATCAATCAATTAACGTAAATTAATTTTTTAAAGTACTTTTTATCGCATTTTTTATCACGTTCATTCATATTATTTCACCCGACGAACGATTAAAAATCTCTTGTTCGCATTTTTAACTGCCGACAACTATTCATTGAAATTTTACGTGAAAAGCGGTACAATGAAAGAAAGTGAACTCACATTTATTGAGAAAATCTGTTCAATTGCGTTAAAAAAGAATAGAAAAGAAATAGCAGTGAAAAATCTTCCACTTAACGACTGATTTTGCCCCAACAATCGCCTATTGGATAATCGTATCGCACTTTACGCCAGTATCACAATTACAAGAAAGAAACTTTTTCTCAGTAAACTGCATTTTTATTATTATTATTTTTCTTGCTTCCTTTCGTATAGGTGTATATATTGCATTAGCCGCGTAATTGTTCCAACACTTTCTTTAAGATTGTCTCTGTCTCATTAATTTTAATTTATTTCTTCGTTTTCCCCATGATTTGTCGGTGTTTCCTGGCCTTTATTGTTTCCTAATTTATGTGTCCCTTAAATTTCGTACGCTTAATAACGTTCTTCTTTCACACGGGGAGAAAAACTAATGATTTACTTTGACATTCCAATCCGTGTCGTTATCGTTCAAACCAATTTCATCTCTTCGAATTTTCTTTTATTATTGTCATCATTGATACCGACCCACAATTAAATCTGTAAATCAATGTGCGGCGGGTCAAAAGACAATGGTGGTAATTAATAACGCGACACATGTGTGTGTGTGTGTGTGTGTGTGTGTAAATATACCTGATTTGGGAAATATTTAGTTGAAACGTTAAAAATTAAATTAAAAAGTTACAAATTCATTTAATTTTAACTCAACGCAGTTAGGTTAGGTCACTTAATTTTAACACAACTTGGTTCATTTTTAAGTCGTTAACTTTATAACTAAACTTGGTTACTTTCTTGCGCTTAACTTTTTAACAATAAAGTTTTTAATTACCTTAAAGTTATTAACTTTTGTTTTTATATCGATCTATTAACTTTAAATAAGGAATTATACAATATTAACTGTTCAATTTATATGTTAATCATCTAGTTGAAGGGTTAACTTTTAACATTATAAAGTCGACCGAGTTGAAGAATTGTATTCGAGTTTAAACATTTTTAATCTGTATTTTTGTTAATCAACTTAAAGATTATTGATTTAATCTTAAATTTACTCAACTATTATTATGACTTAACATTTTTCACTTTTCTTCTAATTAACGTCGACGTTTGTTAATAAATAGTATATCTTACCCGCCCCTGAAATATACATTCGGTTCGCATTTATCGAAACAAAAACGTAACTTTCAATGTGTATCGAAACTTTTTATAACATTTATGACTGGAATGTTTCGCAAAAGATCGTTTACGAAATGCTGTTAGAATATTTTGTTATTCACTGTTTTGTTCTGCACTATTTTTTTGTTAAATTATTATTGTTAAACTATTTGAATGCGATATATACAAGTACACGACGAGTCCTTCAGTAATTTATTAAATTACAAATTTGAAATATATTTCGATAACCTTTTTCTTTTCAACTGTTAAATACGTTACATTATTTTTTATACTTATTTATATATTAATGTTATTATATATATATATATATATTGGTCGTTACATTTTTACAATTAACAGTCGCCATGATGCATTTTTAAAATTCGTGTTTAAATTAAAGTTTATTTTTAACATTTGAATGTAAGTTAAAGTGAAATTTATTTTAGAGTATCACTTCGCAAAACTCATTAAAAAAAATACAATTATCAAAAAATTATATAAAATTTAAAAATATTTCACACTTTTCCGTAAAATAATTGTTTAGGTCAATGTGGCCGACCCATTTCATTCCAATCCTGAAATCGTAACTTTTTGTTATCACCGTAAGCATTTTGTCTCTCTGCCCTTTCGAGAACCGATGTTGCATTCTACGAAGTAATCCAGTGCGGATATCTAAAATTCGTCAAACTGAAATTACATTCGTTTTGCTGAATGGACAATCCAACGATCTGTCGTTTCAATTGCTCCGATTCTCATATAGTTTCATCCAAATCATAAACCAGTTAAACCTAGATTTGTTTTTTTTTTAATCAAAATGCTGCAAGTGTCTGCATCTTTCATTTTTACTTTCATTTATTTGTTTTTATCTTTTATCATTAGAAAACAAATGTTTGATGACCATGATCCGCTCTTCACCCTCCTACGAGTTTAATTATCCGTTTCCCGTCCTTGTCATTATGTTCACTACGTCAAAAAAATAGACAAACAACAACAACAAACAGACAAGCAACAACAAAAAACAGACAAATAAACGAAAAAAAAACACAAAATAAACAAAAAATAAACAAAAACAAACAATTTGTAGGATCTTTCGAGAAGTGTCATTGTTTTTCAATCGAGATACGACTTTTTCCTCTTGAAGTTCCTCTTCATTTCAAAGGTCATTCCTACTTAAACCTATAACGTCACGGAATTTTTAGCCCATTTCGTCCCTCATTACCGAATGGAAAAACGTAAAATATCATACCAAACGTACTTATCCCACTAATATTTAAAGTGCTCTTACGGTTTACCGAATCAAAGTTGCGTTTGCACGTCCTATATAAGAATAATACAGCGAAGTTGGAAAGAACAAAATTTTTATCAATTTATTCCAAGTCCATAACCAATGATGATTCGTTCCAAACCGTGGATATTGGTGGACAAAATAATTTGTTATTTTTAATTTAATAATTATTATTATTAATCATTATTTCCCACATCGACTTGCTAATCGTCCATCCTAAATTTCCAGAATCATCTGGATTTGGTACATCGATAGTTTCGTCATAATTTTTATCGCTATCGTAAAACTCTCGTGACGTACATGACTGTACGAGTGGAACTTCTTTTTCGTTTTGAAGAGGCAGTGTAAACATCGGACTTAGGTACAGAAAGAAATCCGTATTTTTCGAAAACTCCAAAATATTCCGTCATTTCTAAAAGCATTTACTAAAAACAAACGTGTTTTTTGTTCCCATAAACTTTTTCCTACAGTTTGTTCGCCGTTTGTCCACAGTTTCGCAATAATTAATAATAAAAAAAAAGAAAAAAAAAAGAAAATGTTTCCAATTTGTCGATACAGTTTCGAATAAAATCCGCCATCTTGTTTTTCAAAGTCATGAAAAAATGCAATTTCGATCTATAGTAAATCGTATAAGAGCACAGTATAAAAATTACTACGTGAAGTAACGCATTTACGACATTGTCTGTAATGTCTCTGTAATGTCTCGTCTTCGTAATGTTTTGGATAATGAACGCCGGCTTGACGATTACCGATATATTGTGACCTAATGTCAAACAGAGGTCATGTCAATCATGACATGTCAATTAAGCAGACTCGTTTCTAGCAAACGCTCCCTTTTGATCTATTCCACCACAAAAGAAAAGAAACAGTCGTCGTTAAAAAAACAACTTGAAATAAACCAGATGGTTTAACTAATGGATGTTCCGCATATATACATCCCGCATTAAACCGTGAACCATCTCGCCGTTACTTCTTGAACCCTGAAAGTTTCATCCTTACCGGGGAGAAACCGACCCTTACGTTTGGAATTCTTATAATATTGTTCTAATTAAAAGAATGATTCGAATGATTCTGGTCGTACATTCTCAGTCGGGATGTCCTCTGTGATCGTCGCGCCGTGATATACAGAAAGTAAATTAAAACTCATTTATTTAGGGGACTATATGCGTCCCGCAGCGTCCTTTGTTACCTGATGTGATGATCCTCCTCTTTTTAAAACCCGAGGCAAACCGTCACAAAACACGAAACAAACCTCTGCTTTCCAATCGCAACCGATCGAAACCATTCCAATCACGAACGATTGTATAAAGACGTATACCCGCAGGTTTCCACCGATATGACGAAAAATGCAAATGACACACAATGAAGAGACAATGAAAAAAACACACGACAATGAACACTCGAAATCGCAGCAATAACGCCATCACTGTCGTCGTTGCAAAAAAGGCACTCTTTTATTTAAGGCACACCACCACGAATCGACACCACCAAAACTCGGGATGATCCCGGAGCTATTGTGATCCGGTCGTACCTTCTAATGCGGAACTTGTTATTCCCGAAGACCATGGTGTGGACACCGGCGAGCAGATTGGACGCCCCTAAATTCAACATCAAAGTTCAGCCGACGCTGACGCCGATTGATCTCGACGCATCCACGTCGACGTCTCTTCTCATTACCGACGACGACGATTTATATCCCGCTCGCATTTCACGTCTCCATCGCTGCTTTTCTCGCTCTCGTTTATTGTTATGCGTTATCATTGATTTCCATTGGCGTAGATTTTTGTTGTTGCTCCTTTGTTATGTTTCGCGAAACTCGAACGAAGGCACATGGAGGGAACACTGACAGCTATTACCGACTTTTGACTGACGTCAAGCGCGGCCCCGGGTCGGCGACACGACGGGGGTATACCGACGGTATGGAGGCTCGCCACACGACTGCCGGCTGCCGAGCGTACTATGACTCGTCGACTCCTTTCTGGAGTACCGACAAAGGGACGCTGGTGGGAGGCAAAGAGAGAGAGAGAGAGAGAGAGAGAGAGTCAGTGTGTGTATGTTTACTCTTGCGCGGGTGTGTGACGTAGATGCCGTGAACTATATAGGGGGATCTCGGGGAGAAAGAAGACAGGAAAAGAGAGAAAAACCGGGGAAAAAAAAAAAAAAAAAAAAAAACACGCAGAGTCGTGAGGGTAAAAACGAGTACGTATATTAGATGGACGAATCGATGGAAAGTCGAACAACGAAGAAAAAATGAGGCAGAAAGACGCGACCCTCGACAAATTCTAGTTGACGACTGGAATTGGAAAAATTCGTCGACAAGGAATAATTTGTCATTTGTATTTACACGGAGAGTTTGAAAATGCGGAACGTGAAGTTGTAGGTACGCAGTTTTTGTTTATTTTATCATTAATCGCGTTGTCATTATTGTTAAATTTTATCGAATAATAATAATAAATAAAAAAAATGAAATATATAAAAATGATTAATAATAATCATAATAATAATAATAATTGTAATAATAATATAAAAATAATAACAGAATCAATAAAAATCAACCCTGATGAAATCATACAACGATTATCAAAATTTTGGAGAAACTGAGTGAAATTATACGAAGGAAGGCAGAAAATGACAAAAATCGACAAAAACCGACAAAAACGATAAAAACTGATAAAAACCGATAACAAATACCCAAAGATGACAAAAAAAAACATGAAAAATTGTTAAAAACGACAAAAATCAACAAAAATTGTAAAAAAAAAATGATGAAAATAACCAAAATTAATTATACGAAAGCTAATGAAAATTGACAAAACATTTGTAAAATACTTCTGACGATGAAACTGCCATAAAGAAAAGAAGAAAATGAGAATTAAAACAATTTAAAATTGTCAAATATTCCAATATTAACAAAAGTTCACAAAACGAATAATGAAAAATTATCAAAATTTTAAAGAAATTACAAATAAAAACGCTTAGAACGACAATAAGAGAAAAATTTCCAATCGTTTCGAGAACTTACGAAGTTGACGTAAATGATAATAATTCGTGGTTGTACAGTCATAAAAAAAATCGTCGCGAAATGATAAGGGACATAAAAAGAACAAAAGATGTTTAAAAAATGATAACAATAATAAAAATATACGAAATCAACAAAAATTGTCAAAAAATTACAAAATTTAACAAAAACTATTGAAATTGGCTTAAATGATAACAATTCGGTGCAAACATGAAAAAAAACTGACGTCGATTGAAAGAAATTGGCAAAAACCGACCACAATGACAATAATCAACAAAAGTCGTCATAAAATAACAAAAAAATTACAAAAGTCATAAAAAAGGCAAAAAATTAGAGAAATTGACAAAAATTAGGAAAATTTAGAAAAATTTAGAGAAAATACAAAAATTAACAAAAATTGTAAAAGAAAATTACCAAGAAATGCAAGAAATTGATAAAAATTGGCGAAAACTGTCCAAAAATGACAATAACTAACCAAAATTGAGAAAATTATTTTAAAAACTACAAAATTGAACAAAAACTGTTGAAATTCACGTAAATGATACCAATTTGGCAGTGTAAACATGAAACATTTGACCAAAATTGACAAAAAGTGACGAAAACCGACCAAAATAACAACGAAATATACAAAAATCAACGCAAATTAACAAAAAATAACGATAATTGTCGTAACCTAACAACGATTCCGAAAACATTTGTACTTTAAAACTGAAACTGACAAAAACAACAGAGTAAAATAAGGATAAAAAAACGATTAAAAATTATCGAGTATCCCAAAATTGATAAAAATTCACAAAAACAAATAATTACAATTTACCAAAAATTTTAAAGAAACCTGAAGAAATTACGAATAAACATGATTTTGACAACGAAAGGTAAACAATGTCCAACCACTTTTCGAAAGCTATCGACGCATTCACGCAATTGATAACAATTCGAAAGTGAAATAATAATGAAACAACCGCAACAACGGTAAACGCACGTAATCGTCGAAAACGACGAGTCGAAAATCCAGTCGATAAAGCGATAAAAAGCACGATAAGTAGTTGAAACCGGTAAAGAGCCAGACATAGAAAGTAGCGTGGAATGATGGGCGGCTATTATTAATGCGTTTACGAAAAATGGACAATGCCGGATAAAGAAGAGCAAACAAAAGGAGGGAAAGAGTCGAAAGTGCGAGGGATAAAGTGTATATATATATATATACATAGTAGATAATATATCATGCGGAAATCGTGTCGGAGTGAGTAGGATGAGAAACGCGTGTCTGTGCCGTATATAGCCGAAAGGTCTCGGTCTTGCCCGAGCGCGACTCCGATCATCAACGACGGGTCAACGATATATATCGAGTTATCTCGAACGCGAGATCTGTGCATCTCGGCGGCGGGACTGGCGCGTACAATAATACGTATATACCTAAACGATGTAAATGTTAATTTCGCTTCCGTGCCCAGGAACAATGCGACATAACATTAGGGAATAAAACCCTATTTTTAAGTGTCCGACAACACATTTTTGACGTGATTGGAACGGTGATCATAGTCGCTCGCGAGATATGAAACGAGAATCGCTTATAATGGCGTTCTAACTACAATTGTTGGCGTCGTGTCGTTTGTTTCTGCATAAACGACGCTAACTTTCCTGTTTACGAATTGCAGAAATTGAAATTGCGGGGAGACACGCGCGCTTCTATACTACTTCATTAATAAGACGGATGTGGATTCCGATGTTCTTTGTGTATAAGACTATACCCTATCAGCGATTGGTAATTTTTCATATGTGTACAGTCGTATCAGATAATTCTATGAGTAATGTAACTTACGAATGAGCTGATTGGACACCTTTTCCGAAATTACCCAAAAATGTGGATTGCAGGATTTGAACTTACCTAAAACATACAAGAGAAAAATCATAAATATTTGGTTTTAACTCGTATACGATAAAAAACAATCGATATAATATAATTATTACATGTTATATACATTCACACGATAAAAAAAAACTAAACCATTCAATTATTTACCATTATAAAAGTCATTGTAAAATGATATTTGTTATTTAAGTAACATGATTTTAGAACATTACGGTAAGACCATAATTGATTTGTTGCGCAAAAAAAAAGCTTCCACATCTCGCGATTTTTTTTTTTTTTTTTATAAGAAATAATTTTCATTCATATTTCACGAAATTTTCATGAATTTTCAACAATTCTTATGACTTATCGTTCTATTTTTCTAAAAGTTTTCTACACAAATTTTAACGTCATATAATTTTATTTATTCATTTTTTTTTTAACAAATTTTTTGTTACGATCGTAAATGATCTTTAACTATTTTCCATGACTTTATACGATCTTCAACGATTTACACGATCTTTAACGATTTACAAGGTCTTCAACGATCTTCAACTTTCCTGCACGATTTTATACGATCTTCAAAAGTTTAAAATATTCTTCATTGACTTTAAACTCTTTCCTGTGATTTTCTCCGACTTTCAAAGTTCTTACGACCTTCAACGATTTTACGCCATATTTATCGATTTTATACCATCTTTAATGATTTTGCAAACTTTACAACGATTTTACACGATCATTAGTGATGTCACAGGATTTTACACGATCATTGGTTATTTTCCAAGATCATATGCGATCTTCAACAATCTCACATGATCTTCAACAGGTTAAAATATTCATTATTTAATTAACCGTGACGTTTTCCAATAATTTTACACGATTTTGAATGATTTTCGACGATCTTCAAAGATCTTCAATGATTTTGCACGATCTTAATCAATGATTAATGCTTTTACATGATTTTGCACGATCTTCAATGGTCTTCAATGATTTCTAACGATTTTACACAATTTTGCACGATCTTCAACGGTCTTCAATGATTTCTAACGATTTTACACAATTTTGCAAGATCATGAGCGATCTTCAACGATCTTCAATGATATTCCGTGATCTTACACGATTTTTAACGATTATACACGATCTTATACGATCATTAATGATTTTTAACGATTTTTAACGATTTTCCGTGATCATTAGCGATTTTCCAAGATCATATGCGATCTTCAACGATCTCACGCGATCATCAACAGGTTAATATATTCGTTAAATTTCCTTAGCGGTTTTCAGCGATTTTCCACTATATCACACGATCTTTAACGATGATACGCGATGTTGCACGATCATTAATAATTTTTCACAATCTCGCACGAACATCAACGACTTTACTACGTTGTCTAAACCGATTTTATACGACTTCAAACAGTTTATAATCTTCTTCGGTCATTTTTAACGTTATTCAACGATCTTGAACGATTTTACGCGACCATTAACGATTTTACACGATCTTTAACGATCTCGAAAGATCTTCGACGATCTTCGTCTTCAATGGATTTCTAACCATTTTCCTCCATTTTCAATGATCCTGCGGATCCCGTATACAAAAATCCTCTGGTATAAAAGCTGAAGAAATTAGCCAAAGCCATAAATCGACCAATTCTCAAACATCTTCGTTTGTACGCACCGATCTGAATCGTTTCGCTCTCCTCATGGATCGCGAGTATCCCAGAAAGAGCCGAGTGCAGGTGAATAAACCCTCTCTCGCATACCGTACGACAAGAATTGCCTAAAAATATATATACTCCCTCGGAATTGCGGTAGTCCGGAAGATACGCCGCCACGTGGGAGCGCGAGAGGATAATATATATGTATGAATGTATGTATGTATGTATAGGAGGAGAACGATGGAGAAAACTAGGGAATAACAGATCCTGACGATCCTGACGCAATCGCGCGAGCGTTTCGCGCGTTTATTATATAGGTGCATCGAGGAGGAGGTGGATCCGGGCGCGAAAGGCTTTTTTTCTTTACCGATGCGCCTTATATACACCATGGCGATGATGCTTTAAGGTCCGAGGAGCGCCTCCTCCTTTTTCGCATTCCAGTATAATGGCAGGCCTCGGACCGCTATATACGATCGAGCGATCGCTCTTACTGTCCCGAGACGGAAAACCGGCCGGCCGCTCAGCCAGCCGGCGGCCATTGTCCTAGGTAAGTGAGTCTGACGTCGATCTTCTAATGCGCCATGTGTGTATATATACATATATATGATTTATACATGCTACGTCATAGACTTATCTTATGGGGGAGGATGCATCTGCCTTATTTCATACCCTTGTTTGCCCATCCGCCATCTTCTGAGATTAGAAAATTCACCAATAACGTATACATATATATTTACAACCCGGGAAAAAATGGATTGTATCTGACTCACATATAAGATATAATCGTACATGATTCAGATATATTCGATAATGAATCTAATCCAGATATAATCCATTTTTCCCGGGAATCTCTTTTTTAAGGTCGTTTCCATTTCTTTACTTCCTGTTTTTTTTTTCTTATTTTTTTTTTTTTTTTCTTTTTATAAAAGTGGACCATTTTTAATTTTTGTAAAAACCAGGTTTGTCTCAGAAAACAATATATATATGTAAAATTTATACGTATGCCTGTATAGTGTATACATATTGCTTTTGAAATGTTAAAACTTCAATTTCTTCCCAGTCAACCACAATGTAACAATTATGTAACATTAATGTAACATTATAATGTAAGAAATAAACGTGATATATATTGTTACGTATTGCGTCTGCTGGGTTACTTTTAACTTTTTTTTTTGAGATTTATGTTTAGTAGTTGCAACCATTGTGATGAATTTTGACGCTGGAAATGACGTCATCAACATGAATATGAATCCGATAAAATATATATTAATCTTATCTTTCTGACTATTTTTGAAGGTAAAAAATAACGATTTTAAAATCTTATTAGTTCAATGTTTATTTTTTTTCTACTGTGCAAATATTTTCATAGAAGACAAATGCAGAGTACGGAACAAAGCTCTTCGAGTCGAATTTTTTGAGTTGCAATGAGAAAAAAAAACTCCATGATTTAGTAATTTAACAAGAAATTTGTAAATTGGACAAAAATCATAAATTGATTAAAAATTCATAAACCTAAGTAAATTTCCTTTAATTCTCGGATGATATATAGTATTTCTTCTTAAAAAAAAAAAATAAAAAAAGAACAAAAAAAATATAGAAAAAAAAGAAAAAAAGAAAAAAAAAATAGAAAAAAAAGAACAAAAAAAAAGAAAAAAAAAAACAAAAACAAAAATGGTAGAATTCTCAATTATGAATGACTTTCAATTTAACATAATGATGAACCGATTAAGGTGTAAACTGCTTCATTATAAAATAAAAATTGACTCATTGACTTAAAATGTATATGTATATATTTGTATGTATATATAACGCGATCTATCAAAAACTCATTCAATTTTTCCATTTTATTTTTGTTTCTCAATTTTTTGTTTACTCTTTTGTTTCACCAAAAATTCATAAGAAATTATAATTTGTAAATAATCTATAGTACAAAAATTCACGATAGCAAAAGTAGTGCAAACAAATGAACATTATCAAAGCACCAAACCTTACCAGACGTTAACATAACCAAAAAAATCGAGATTTATAAAAGACAAATGCAAAATAAATATTACAAATACCAAAAATTACAAAAGTGCGATAATATATACATTATCAAATGTTTCAAGACTCGCGACAGTTAACTACGTTATTTAAACATAATGAAAAAGACAATGACTATTTTTCACGTCGTATCCAATTTTAAGGTGGTTCCCTTCAAATCAACATTTCTTTACAACATAATGAAAAAAATATATGTCGTTTATTAAAAATCAAAGAATATTGTGGTATTTTTTA
>JAPYZR010004234.1:0-18886 GCA_030522945.1 Trichopria nigra | reverse complement strand
TATTTTGAAATTACAAAATAATAAGACTTCAAACAAAAAACCAACAAGTATCGCATAAAATTACATTTGCAATAAGTGAGTTAATAATAAAAAAAAAGCAGAAAAATATGTAATCCGTTCGTAGCAAACGCTTTTCTTCTCCTTTTGAAACGCCAATATCTTGCATGTATATATATATATATGTAATATGAACGTATATACATGTAAGAGCGACCATGTAGAAAACACCGTTAAAGTGGGTAACTTTTGTCTGAGACGCGACCGTTTGCTCATCGCGAAGCGTAAAAAATGTACGCCATATTAACGGATTTTGCACGCCTCCTGTGACGTGTCACACACCCGAACTACATTAAGTGATGATTCGTTCTGACATTTTTCAAAAATTCCTATCTTTACTCATTTTTGAAATTTATTGAAATTTTATTTATTTTGTATATATATATTTATTTTTTTGTTTGGTTTAGATTTTTCGTGTAAAATGATAAAACACTTGACTTTTCTACTGTTAAACAATTATTCACAGTTCATGCTTTCTTGTTCGCGAAACCTTTCGAGTCTACATATATGTATATAAAGGGTCATTCAGACTGAACAATTTGTTCACGCCCCTGTAATTTCAAACTCGATTATCAATGGCGCCCAATATTTTGAAATCCGAGGATACAAAAGAATCACAATAGCATTATAAATGCGCTAAAAATTCTCGAATATTCGGTTTTGAAAAAGGAAGATGTGTCTTTAACTTTTAAAAATAATTATATAGCGCGACGAATGCATCCATTAGTTCTATACTGAATATCATATAGATGACAAATGATATATATCACAATTGGACTCATTTTTTCATTGTATATCTTGAATAATATAAGGTCGGTTTTAAGTTAAGAGTTTTACCTTCAATATCACGATTTACTTTCAGCTGCGATGGATTTGATATCAGCCTATTATTTCTTAAATCCAAACAATATTTATTTAGTCTTAAAATAAGACTTTTCTTATTTCAGGTGTAATCATGTTCAATCTTATATATATAACGCGTATATGTGAATCGCGATTTGAAGTTAGCATTGCTATAGTAAATAATGTAAAAATATGCGAATAATAAGATAAGTACACCGGTGGATAAAATTGAATGTTTACGCCTTTAGTGGGTCAAATAAGACGAGGCGAGAATGGGATCATATCGGGACACGAATGACTGGCGAAACCGGACACGAGTGGTACCGATTGTTAGCATAAGCGTGTAAAATCATATTTTAAGCACAGTATATATATATCAAAAAAGCGTTTTATTGTAGAAAATAAATATCATCACTAAATCAATCATAAATCACGTATTTCAATCAAATCAAAATTTTGATAAGTTTTATTCATTTCCTCTGATCAAACGATGCACATGTTCTGAAAAAAAAAAGTTAAATTAAAGAGAGCATCAATGTTAGCAAATCATCTGTAAAAATATATCAAAGCTGAAACGTATATCCAACGTCATTATTGCGTCTTGGAAAACTTTCTATTCGCTGACAAGTAAACATTTCTACCCTAATAACTAGTCAAGATTATCAATGCATTAAAAAAAGTGTACTCGTTCGCAAAATTATGTCTTTGAAATAATTAACAACTCTCAACTTTGCAAAAATGTTTTTCTTTTGCAATAGACGTCCGCCCGAACGACTTAAACAATTAAGCAAGTAGCTTTAATTGAGTAATTGACCGTTGCACAAAAACACACCGCGTTATATTATTCTCGTCGTTTCGCAATACTGAAATTGCTCGGTGAATAAGGATCGTGTGCACACAATGTGATTTATCGATTTAATACGGAATTAATATTATTATATTGCTGAGCTGTTTATGTACGTCATCTACATGTATATATACTTGCAGTAGCATAAACTCGATCGTGAACAAATACGTTATTTTTTATTGAAAATCTACAATCGACATCATGTGTCTACATATATATAGTGTATAAACCGGCAATAATGTATCCTATTTCTACAGGAGGACAAACTGTGCATCAGATTTTGTTACTTCATATAATCAATAATAGATATAAAAAAGTATATATTACTTACGTTTTATTACGAACAATTAATTTTATATACAGTTCTTTACAAAAAATGATATCTTTTTCAGCATTGATATTAGACAAATTCTGAGGCCATATTCTGAAAGAGCATGAAATTTTACGTCGGATATTATATGGGTTGAAATAATATCTTTTTTTTTGTACAGATAATATGAATAAAAACAGATTGATTTCATTATTACCGTCATATATTGGAAGAATGTGAGGCTTATTAAAAGTCTGGTCATATTTTTTAAAATATTTGAATATTTTAGTCACCACATAATTCATTCAAGATGAAAAAAATATGTATATGTCATGTTATTCTAAAAAATTACTTTTATAATAGCCATTGTATAAAAGACAAATTTCTGTTCTGTATCAAAAACACATCAATCAACTACAACAAACAAAAAATAAATAAATAAAAATAAAAATAAAAGAAAAGAGAAGAAAAAAATAAAGTCATAGGATAGTTGATCGTTATACGTAAAATTATAAACGATGATCAATATATTCGTCAATTCTATCGTCGTCGAAGAAAACACAGTGACAGGTAACAAATGTGGGGGTATTAAATACTAAGTGATACATATCGAATAGACGTAGAACGCTAAAAACTGCAGTAACTCTGAACTGATGTCGACTGATTTATAACCAGACTTGACCGAAATTGTGAACTAGTGACCATCTTAACCATGCACACCAAGGCCTCATATATACCACGCAACCATTCGTTCAATCTTCTCCCAATGTTTCGAGTTCCTTATTCCAATTTCCTTCCAACATATTCAGTTTCAGAAGATAACCGAATAAGTAGCTGCCTTGCTAGAAAGCTACATTTCAATTAAAAAATGTGTCATTATCGCTGTCAAGGCAATGAAACGTTCAGCACCCATCAATTGTTCAAATACCAATTATCAGAATTAAGAAACGAATAAATTAAAATATTTTTAAATGTAAACAAAGTGGCGAAAATGGTAAACATATATGTGCAAATTTCTCCCACACTTATAACTGTTACTTCAATTTATTACTCTTTTTTTTTTAATTCTGGTATTGGTATATTTGAACATTTGATTTTTAACGTTTTATTAACTTACAGTATAATGACTAATAAGATGCACATTTTTTTAAAATCAAGATGTGGCTTTTCAGCAAGTCAGCGCAATGTCTTCATGGCATTTAATCATCAATAAGTTTTATACAATTATACATACCTAAGTTTATTATCATTTTATTTATTTTCTGCTACTTTTTTATGGATTCGCTGCGCAAAAATGGTTACAAAAAAATTATCGGTTTGCAAAGGCCGTCATGAATATACAGACCGAAAGTTGAAGAGCATTCGCGTCGCATGCAAATAGTTCGTGAGTTCATTGAAACTTCGTTGCTTCGGTGCAGTGTCAAGGCTTGTCAGGGAAAAATGCATTTAAAACTAAAGCATTAAAAAAAATCACTAATTTCTTTTCTATAATGTTAAAAATCAATGTTCTGGCAATTATATGTATATTTAAAATAACCTTAAAACACATTTTATAGCGTTTAGATTAGAACCATCCATTGTTAAAAGAGGTTAAAAATGCCGCTCTTTCTCATCAATCTATCAGTTTATTATTACAATGATTAAAAATAAATCCATTCAATAAACCTGATAAAAATTTGGAACTGAGATATATAATAGAGGTGGGCATGCATATAAAGGCCGCCTCGATGCGGAAGCAACAATATACGATAATGTATAAGGAAGTACGACGCGAGTGACGCGACTGAAACTGAAATGGCGGGATTTAAATCATTTATATATATATATATATATGTTATATATGCACACTGACATTCTTGCGACGCATTATTACTTGTATAAGTGGAATTAATTCTTTTAGGAGCGAATAACCTGCACTTGGAATCAATATATGGAAAAATGCAGCGCTGGTCAGTAAAAACCTTCAAGTGTGATTTGTGCAGTATAGTTAATGTCTACATCATTATGTACAAGATCATTCAATAGGTAAATACGAGTGGTCTTTTTTATACATACAACCGCGGTCCGATTTATGAACCAAGCCAATATTTCATTCATATATTTATTGCATAATTTACAATAACGGTATATTGTGAATATTAGGCAAAGATTCATTTCACCGTGACTTTAAGAAGATCGATAATTTAAATTCCACATACTAAAGCTTGCAAGCAATGAAATCAATGGATGCATTTACGTATGTAACTTTTGATTAGAAAATCAATAGACATATATTATTATGTGTCGTCTGCGGCAAGGAAATTGATCTAAAGTTAATGACTGCGGTTTAACATGAAAAATAGAATCGATTTAACGTTATACAAAATGAATTGTTTTGTAAATATATAATATCGGTATAAAATATATGCAGTGAAGAACTGGTGAGCGATAAAATTATATATATATATATTATCCGTTTACCCTTATTTAATTACTTCAATACGGACATATATATACTCTATTAAAATATACATATTTACAATGTACGACGAGTATATTTATTACTGCTATTTTGTAAATTCGAAATCCTAGATTTTTAGTCAGGGGCGAAGAAACGACACGATCGAAAATTCTGTACATTGAAAAAGAAGAGCTGCACCACTAGAACTTGGTTTTAATTGGGAATCGTATTTTATAAGATTTGACACTATAAATTTCTTATATTTTTTAAATCTTTAATCGTTTTCATTGAAATATTTATACATTTACAACTACTAAAATATAGTTTTATTTTTATCAAATTTTGAATAGTATACATATAGGATGTACATGATTCCTGATAAGTTTACGTATGCATAATTTTATTATAATTATTCTACCATCATTTATTTGCTGCAGAACTTTCTTTGAATTGAATAATACTATATAGAATAATTAAATGCATCAGACCATTACATTTTTGTGACAATAGTTATCTATCGTTGTCGTGTATTTTACTTGCTCTTCACATTATAGTCTTGCTTCAAATCGAGATCAATATCGATCATATATATGCTAAAGTATTATCTACTATAGTCCATTATTATATTATTATATGATTTATTGAAATTATTATCTCAATTTTATATAATAATAATGTACACGTACAATTAACACCAGTGTTTATTACTAATAAAACACCCCAGTAAATCATGAAGACAATTGCTTTGTTTCATTTTAATTATGACGAGCAATTATTCAAACACCATCCCGTCCACGGGCAATAAATCATCTTACCAAGTTTCAGACAACGTGGATGACAGCAAAACAATACGAACTATCGACTCGATAGATAGTACCCATACATATATGCATATACTCTATATTCAAAAAGGCAGGAAACGTTGTAGACTATATATTATCATTTTGCTCAGCTCAATATTGATTTTGCCTCGTATACAATATGAATTAACAGGACTAAGTAATTAACCGCGTATTTAGCAATTAAATGATTTAAATTATACTCTACTATATTATATATATCTATATACGTATATATATATAATTTAAATTCAACTTTTATTATTTCAGCATTATGCTATAGGCCGAATTATCTGTGACATAATCGTGAATGCATATATATATATATCAAAATCTAAACGAACCGAGGCATGTTTTAAATAAAACACGCAACAGCTGCACTCCATTGTCATAAAATGAACAAATTGGTAATTTCAAGCGCGTTCAACATTCAGAAACAGGAACGCTAATCACATGGATGCATTATTCTTGTAATCAATTCATCCTTCATTCATAAATAAATCTCATATCTACGCGACTTTATCGCGACACGAAAAGAGTGCGTTCTCCTTCAGTTTTCCCATTCTAAACATTATGTATATATATCGCGAAATACGGAGTCGTGAGGCGTTTCACGCGTGAAGTTAATCGAAAAAATCTCTTACATAAATCCGCCACGGACATGTACGTAATTGTTGCGCGCTCGTGCGCATATTTTTCTTCAGTTTCCAAATTAAGTATATAAGTATATATAAGTATATATATATAAAATATATATATTAGGAAAATATTGCGCTCGCCTCTTTTCCGTACAATATATATATAGGCATGCACACTACATACATTGCACGTGTTCACATTATCTCTGCATATATATAGGAAAAAGGAGCAGATCAGACTATGGAGTGACAAGAACACGACGGAAAGTTACCGTTTCATTGAGCACACGTAAGGTTTCGTGCCACGAGCCGAAGGTGCATTCGTACATATATTCCTCATTCCCGTTTTATTGTTCCACTTGGTTTTCTCGGTTTTCTCTTCTATATTCTTTGTTTCTTTTCAGAATACATGGCCTTGTGTATATAACATATACATCGCACTTATTTTATATATATATATATACACATTTGTATGCTCCTGCCTACGTCCTTATACTTTACTTATATCGGTAAAACTAATTATATATCGGTTTAATATAGAAGAGTGTCTAAAAAAACTACAAAATAATACTAAACGAAAATGAAGATGGAACATGGAGACAACATTCTTACCTATAATTTGTCACAAGAATCATACACAAATGATATTTTCTTAGTTTGAAATTTGATTTACAATTTTATTATTTCAAATTAAGAGATTAGTGTGGGATATGAACAAAGTCAAAGAATTTAGAGGGGGTGAACTCTGTGGACAATACACGGCAGCGCGTATATACGAAATAATAAGCTGAAATGGAAAAATTGACTTTGGTCATTATATTTAATTAACGACCAAACCTCAATTACGTAATTGGCCCGGGGAAAATGATCAGATTTGATTGATGATGACATTCGAAGGTTCGAATTCTTGGACAAGGATGCAGCGCCATTCTGAATTTGATATTAATTATTACATTTTCCGACCTAATAAATATGCTCAACTTAAATTGTCAGCGATAAAACTTTCGTATATTGGTCCATTTTCTTTATCTTCCTTATTATCGAATAAGGTTTGGAAACTTGGTCTCGTTCAGAAGCAAACATTTTCCCAATCAATATTATATACGCCAGGATATATATGCACCTATAGGAATCGGGATGAACGGTCATTTAAAAAAAAAATGTTTTAAGGTAATCTAGGTAAAATGCCCGATCGGAAATTTCTCTACATAAAAGTATACACTATTCGCAATAATACTTTCAATTGTTTGATTAAGAATTTCCAAAAATTGATAAAAATATCTTATTATTTCTGGATGTCATAAAAAATCTGAAATAACGATATCCACTGACATTTCTTCGAAAATCATTTGAAACAAAAATGATTATTAAACTAGGTATACCTTTTTAGTCTTTCTCATAGGGAATTTAAAATACCGATTATTTAAAAATGTGGTTTCGAGAAATACGTACGAATTTGAAAATTTATGAATGCATTAATAATGAACGACGATTGTTCACTCTCCCGGCTACAACTTGGTAATTTATTCAGATATTGACGTGAAATTTTCACCAGACATTTTTGAGACATCAAGCTGCAAGAAAATGCAAAAAATCGATCCTTTTGACCCATCAAGCAAAATACCGCAAGGCTTATTTAACGTGACACGTGTTTTATATTCTTTTTTATTTTCGATAATATTCTGCTAATATAAAGATAGATTATTTTATTTTCGAATATTACATAAAACAGTATTATGTTCCCTTTATAAATATTAGCTTTACGTCAAATGTCCCGAACGATTTTCAATTGACACCGTTATTGAATGACTCTGTATTATGATGTTGGTGTCAACGTATTATTGAATTAAACTCTTATAAAAATGTGTACTGATACAACTAGGATGAAAGGAATGTACATTTCAAATGAAATATAAAGAAATATGACTTATATTGCTTGCACAGCTCTCTACTACTGATGGTTTACTTACATACGAGAACCACATCAACGACTCTAACCATTGTATTTACATTTTGTGATAATGCGAGACGAAAAAATAAACTGTACATTTTAGACGTCATAATAATCATATCTTTTCAATCCATGAATATATATAAAATTGCGGGAAAAAATGAAGGTATCATAATTTTCAGACTTTTTCAGTACTAAACATATCAGAGAATTTGTTTATAAAAATGACCCATGCACATCATTGTATATAATGCGAAGCGATCGGGTGCGAAAGACAGAAGAGTCCCTCTGTCCTTTAAAAATAACTCATCGAGCAAAGCTGATTAGGGTCTCCCACGTTGGCTCTTCAGTCCACTTGTATAGCATAATACTTATATATACTTAGCTTTTTTTCTTCCCTATATACGTGTGTCTCTTTGCACAACGTGTTGTACACTTTGAAACCCTTCAAGCTTTAGTCACCTCTATAACGAGCTGTTAACATCATTCTCCTATTTGATTAGATACTATCATTAGGGTCCATAATACATAATTTCTTAGCGGTAAATAAATGTCGAAAGACTGAACGAAATAACATCTTTTCGATCAAAAATATTGCTAAATACAACAACATTATTGTTGCCTATTTCATTATTATTATAAGAAAATACTTTCGTTATATAAAAAAAGGAATTCTTCATTAAAGTATTTTATCATCGTATACTTTACATTTATTATCCATATAATGGGTTCATCCATATCGATCATAATTGTTATAAAATATCTTACAACAATTTTACGTTTCTCAATGAAACTTCGCACGATGTACGGATTAACGATCATCATCCCGTTTCTATTGCTGTATGAGAAAAGGTGTTTGTGTTCTGCATGTACACGTGATTTTAACGGATTCATTATTAAATGATAAATATCGCATTCGCATTTCGTAAAATTAGATTAGAACTTAGAACTTAATTACAGACATTTATTGACAGGCCAATATACAGTTCGTCTTAATACTATTGATCAACTATGTGATCTTTCTAACCCAACGTTTCGATACTAGTGTGGATCCTCTTCGAGAGTTTCGAGTCAAGCACGATATATAGTTACAAGTCTATAAATTGTTCTATTTGGATCTATACTATCGAATCGAATGCTAGCTTCAGCATCACTGAAAAAAAAACCACCCATTTTACTAGAGCAAGCATATACATTACAAAAAAAAATTATTGCTAATTATCAATTAAAGTGATTGATGTCGCTATTATATGATAGTCGCATACTTATACTAATTGGTAACGGCGTTATGTTTGCTATACTAATTACTTTTTAACTGAATAAATGAAAGTCTAATAGCCATCACAAACGCCCATAAAAGAATTATTAAAATATTGCCTTTAATAACATTTCCACTTTATATTGTATCTAACATCGTGCGACAAAAGCGTTTTTCATTACTACTGGTTGATTGATGAAATCAAACTTTCTGCACCAACTTCAGATGTAAATTTTCCTTATTTATTAACGATATGTACATATTTATTTGAACTATGATAACCGCATTAAGTAAAACTTCAGAACGCCTTTACGTAAAATTTTAAATCTTCATAAAAATTTCATTCTCCCATTACTGGAAACTGACTTGTCTTGCAATATGCGATATGAAGATATTCATACGAGGGTGATTCCATTAAATTTCGACAAATTTAGGAAACATAATCATCTTTATTCATTAATAAATCGCCATGTAGTGACAGGGACTGTGATGGAGGGCGAATCGCTGGGTAAGGGCCAACCACTCTGATATATACATGTATATATATGCAAACCTGCATTGTGCCGCAGAGAGCTATTCTCTTCATGAATCGTGAAATTTGTAATTAGGAATTCCGAGTTCGGGGTTTTGTGTGATATGTTTTACCTACAAACTTTTATGTATGAATAATAAATACCATACAATAAACATTAAGAGTATATAACGATAACAGTTATACTATATATATCGCATCTGTTGCCAATATATATATGATGAGATTAAAAATATGATAAAAATAGAAATAAATAAAATGAAATAAATTATGGTGTAAAGGGGTAGTAGTGCTCTCGGTATCAGTGCACCATAATGACGTGATTGTGAAAAAATGCTTCAGCGGAAGTTGAGAAGGCAACTTTTTATCAACATACCGGGCACAGCAGAGCGATTGCTCCGTCGATACTTTGCCGGTTTTCTCCAAGATTTCCCTTTTGATGAATAAGATTCCGCACGAGGAACGAAATCTAACCGAAACAAAAGACAATCCCATCATTACGTGAGCATTGTTACGTTTGACAATGATAATAATAATGCATTATAAAACGTAAGTAATGGGAACGGACTCTTTTCTACCATAAAAGTCTACAATTGAATTTATCTAATGTTTAGT
Source organism: Trichopria nigra (assembly GCA_030522945.1). Taxonomy (NCBI): domain Eukaryota; kingdom Metazoa; phylum Arthropoda; class Insecta; order Hymenoptera; family Diapriidae; genus Trichopria; species Trichopria nigra. The sequence goes on along the minus strand of JAPYZR010004234.1, from coordinate 8,556 downwards.
AAATCATCTTAATAATTAGAATATATTAATTTTAATTGCTTCAAATGAAAAAATTAGTCGCATTAAAAGAAAAAGAAAATACCTACAGCAATTCATTTTAAATCACGGCTGTTTAAGTAAACGTGAAAATAATAGAGAATAAAATTACAACACACCTACTAATACTACTAGAAACATCCGATCGGGCATTATAATGATGATGCCGCAATGCGGCAATTCGCTTCTATTCTTTCAGTTAAGATCAAAAATTAACAACTCCACACAATGTATTTGTACAATATCATTCGTTTCTATAAAGTTAGAACAAAATTCAATAGTCCAATTTGTGAAATAAGTTTCGTAAACTTTAGCCATGCTGTTGTTCGTTGCACGAAAACGGGAATTCGCATTTGAATCAACGGAAGTTGACGTGAAATAACTTGGATGCTATTTGGTAAAATCTGATGTCATTGCGAGTACCCGCGTGCATTCCGACGGAAAAAGAAACTTGTTGCTTATTTTCGATAAAGTACACGTAAACTTGGGCTAAAATGGCGTTTACCAATTAGGCCTATAGTTGCACCAACGATGCTTGGATTTTTTTAAACATTCTTAATACAGTATATATACTTTAAGAATGCTGTGGAATGATTAAGTAACATCTAAATCTTTCGAGGAGCAGTGCTGCGAAATTAATAATTGAATCTCGGAACAAAATCACATTCAGTGAATTGGAAATATTTTCGAATTGCGCAATTTCCTCTTTCGCGTCTGGGAATGACGGGGAAATCAAATTAATTCTTCTCAGTCGCAGGAATATGGCAATAAGACTTGCTTATATTCCACATCTGCGATTCGATCGGAAGTCGAGCTGTGTGGTATGGCTCATCGATCGACCCGATAATCAATAATCGACCTTAACCTGCTTTCGACTTTCAGGAACAAGGAAATGTGTGTAATACACGATTACCAGGATCGACCGAGCATTTACTTTCTCCTCGCGTAATTCCCAATCCTGTGATGACGACAACGATGGAAGTCGACAACCTCATGCTAATTATACCTAAAAATCAATCTAAAAATGTTGAAAACTGACAATTTCTAACAACTCGCTCTCACCACAACAATTAAGGGTGTATACGTTACATTTGCATTTGCGATTCAACTTTTTACGACTAACTTATATTGTGATTATATTAAAGTGATCGGTTGATTATTTGTGAAGTTTGATTTTTATTCATTATTGTGAAAAATTATAATTATTAAATCATTAAAAATGTGTTTTCAACGTTATAATTGACTTACGTAATTTTCGATTCCCGCGCTACCAAGAAATAAATTAATTAGAAGATGATAATACATTGAGTTTTAGACCCGTGGAAATGCTTTGTTTCATTTGCAAGAAAATTCTACGATCTATTTAATGCCTATATATAAAGTAGCAGACAAAAGTGATCATCAGATATTAAGTCGATGGGTTGTAAAACGTATACAAAAGTTTTATCTATATATGATTCACGTTTCTGACGAGGAAAGGCAAAGTTTTCTTGCGACTTACGACTAAGAACGCGATTTTAACGTGAAAAAGGTAACAATAATAATATACTAAAAATAGTAATATATACAAAGAATGATGGAGATAAAGATAATTGTGATGCTATAATTAAATGCGGCTAAATAAAGTATTTTTACAATTGAACTTCAATGTATTAATTTATCGTTTTTTTAGGTTTTATATATAAAACCTAAATTATTATTTATATTAAAAAATATACACATATTTATCGTTAGTTCATATTTTACGTAAGTTCGAAAACACGAACTTAAAAATAATGTACCTTACCGATGACGCCTCTGAACGTATTTAGGGTTGGATATGCATGTAATAACATCCGCTTACCTAAAATAATGAAAAAGATAAATATTAATTTTAAGAAACAATATCGCAATTGCATATAATAAAAAGGTTTATGATGTACAGATAAAATAATGCGTGACATCACATGTTTTTAAACATTACTTTTCAGTTTAAATTACAAGATATGGTATATATATATATATATATATATTTATATGTATATATATATGTGAATGTTGTGTGTTTAATTTTATTTATTTAATAATTATATAGGATAAAATATAAAAATAATTATTTTGAACGTTTGGCCTTAATAACAAATAAAAAATTTTTTAATTTTATTCAGTATTTATATGACCGCAGAAATTTGATCATTCTTTCTTTAATTTTATTTATCAAACTTGTTTTTCTTTCTTTTTTTTTTTTTAATTGCAATCTACGTTTTATATATTCGTTTTACTTGATCTCTACCATAAAATCAAAGACATCATCATTTTATAAATTAGTATCGACACTTATAATTTTATGCCAAATGGTTTAAATTCACACAGATTGTTAAATTAGATTCGAAATTAGTTAGAAACTGAGAATCACTTTTTTATAAACAAATTTACGCTTAAGGGGGTTCTAAAGAAGAACTTTTACCAAACTTTTCGTTGATATACATTTCCAAAACAACTCCTTCATTCATGAATTCATGAATCGATTAAGTTGAAATTTTTCCTGCGATCACATCAAATCCATATACTTTCACTGAACCATAGCCCGATTTTCGAAAAACGGAAAAAATTTTAAAAACTGATTGATTATTGTTAGATCACGTTACGATTTTTTTTTTAAATCATATTATATATGTATGTGTGTGTGCGTATGTGCCGGTGTAATAACCCTATAACGCCATAAAGGTTCGAGAAGTATTTAGTTTAATTTAAACTATTATTCTCGTACCGGAAGATCAGGAGGACATTGATGTAATATTCCGTATTCCAGCATATTTGAGGTAGCTCTTCAAGATTCCCGGGTTAAATTTAAATTCTATAAATCAGGATGATCAATATGGTACCAAATTTGAAAGATTTCTTTTTTCTTTTATTTTTCTTAAATTTACAATCTGTCTTAATGACCCTCAGTAAAACTTATTTGGTATAGTATATATTAATATAACATATAACATATATAAATAAATATAAATATAAAATATACATTATGATTTTAATTTACACTATAGTATTTGTTTAACATATAAAAGAGTTTCACTGATCTTGTTTAAACTTCTTTAATCTTCATTTATGTAGCGGCGGTCTTCTGGTGAGAATAGCTACCAATCTATTTAGATGGGACTTGAGCCTCTCTTTATATTTTGCACGGTACGTTATGATTTCCTCCACTATATATACAGTTTTGATCTACAGATCATTCCTAATAATTTCGTTATTCTCCATAGTTTGAACCATTTCTCCACGTTGCGGATGTAATCTTGTAAGTATTGTGACGCTAAGATCGAACTCGAGTTGGCAGATTAAATTTGAAAGATAGTACCAAAAAATTGGATATTTGCGTATTGTCATTTGTTTCGTCGGTCGATAAAATTAAATACTGAAATATAATTGGAATTATATATACATATAGGTACAAAACAGTGCACGGAATGTTCGTATGTTAAGAACAAATTTTTTTATCTTTCGACTATAATTCACTATTAAATGCCGGAAAGAGGATAAAATTTCGTGAAGTACCGAGAATTCTTGAATATTTACTCATGCAGCTTGTAGGGGTTCTATAGTAATAAATATTTAGGACGTTTGAAATAAACGAATTAGCGCGCGCTTTTGAACGAGAACCAATAGGGAGCGACTGTATGTCATGGCGACTGTGACAAAATTGCGAGTTGATACTGACTATAAGGGAAACCCTGTTAGAAATCTGTCCAGTTTTCTGTTACACTGCCCAGTTATCCTATACCTACTGCTTTAACATGGGAAAAAAGTAAACTAGACAGAAACTATAGACAAAAACTGGGCTCATTTTCTACTAGGGATTTGCTTCGATAATTGTTCGTTGGCGGAATTGGCGTGGCTTCCTCGGCACAGCAGCAGCGTGTTTGGCCTGCCATACGCAAAGTATAGGCGATACTGGGCATCATTCTAGCCATACAGCTCATCATCATTCCTGGCTTCTCACGTGAATTTATCGACAATTTTAACAGCCAGCAACAAAGGCAGTCAACAACTCCGAAGCTTTGGGGAACTCACTGCATCACCATATCGCAATACGGAAAAATAAGTGATATCTAGGAAAAGTGGAGATCCGCCCTTTCAAGGCTACTTCTCCAGCGCTGTTCAGCTAGGATTGGACATTTGCCATAAAAGTAGAACCTCGATATAATTTTTATCGATTTCAAAATCTATTTGAAATATATATCTGCCCACCTCATCCTCACACGACTCTGCCAGATCTGATCATAAAGTCGTCTCAAAGGGACTCTAGTATATATATGCAATTCTTACAATGGTCGATGCGCTTGTGTATGACATTTTATACAGAGAAGCCTGTAGTAAACCTGCGAAATGAAACAATCCGGGATTATGTAGAGCGCAAGTACGTGTGTATACACATGTACATATCATACATTCTTGCGCACGTGCGCGAACCTGGTATTAGATGCGGTGGTTCGTCGCGGTGTAACACCGGCAAAGTGTGGGACTACCAACGAGTCCTTTCCCGGAATTGTTGATGCGGGTTAAAAACCTATATGCGATGGCGGCTGCGCTAACTGCTATGCGTGTTAGCCGGCTGCGACGACGAAAATTCTTGGCAAAGAGATCCCATGATTCATGGTGCACTGACCGAGAAAATCCGACGCAGAAACAAAATGAAGATCCGATGAAAGAGAGGTGAATCCAGAAACAGCTCCGATTAAGGCGAGCTGAGTCATTTAGTCGAAGAATACGGAAATGAGTCGGATGTGACAAAAATCTGAAAAGGTCTGTCTTCTCGACTAGTGGTGTTTAAATACATAGACAGCCATTAATTTCCTTTTAGTCTCATTGTGCTAATGATCGTTAATTTCGCAGAACAATATCTCGGTCATCTAAAAAATTACTTGGATACTCTCTACTACGTCGAATCGCGCATTTTTTAACATTAGCTTTGAAAATTACGTAATATGTTATTGTGTTGTTGCAAATTTAAGGCTTCTGAGTATATGCATCTAGCAAAGAGTTGGCTGCGAAGAAGAATGAGAAAGAAACCGAATCTAGTCCAGATAATGCATAATGTTTGGCGTTCTTCTATCGATAACTACATGAAGCTATATCTACTGCATTGTCACGGGGAGGAGGAAAATCGTAAAACAAACTCTATTCTACCATCACCCAATGGAAGAATGAACTCAAACCGCCTAACCGTATAGAAACCTATACTGTCTAACCTTCCATCGTATGTGTTAAGTTTGACTGCACCAACGCATGTGCCATTATAGCTTCCTCTTCATAAAAATATGTGAGGTAAAGTCAGGTTATCTGGGATCTCCTTTTAGATATATGATAGCTCCTTACCTCAGCGTGCGCTAAATCTACCGTTACAAGAAAATAGTCCAAATAATAATACAAGCGTAAAGAAAGATTTTTAGTCGTGAGAACAACTTCCCGCCTCGGGGTCCTTACACTCAAAATGAAGATAATACAATAGGTATATATTAATTTAAATCAAGCAAAGTGAAGATCTGCGTAAAAGGCGCCGTTATTGACCACTGCTAAAGTTTTATAGTAGTGAAGCTGCCCTTATCTTGGTAAACTTTCAGAGTGCAGCCCTTTTACAGTTTCGTACGTCTGGTAGGACAAACCATAAACACGAGATGATGCACAATATATATATATATATATGCATTTATTACGACGTCATATGGTCTTTGGGACATTAGATACATTGAAAGGAAGGAGAAAGGAATTAGAACGTTGTATATCAGTTTGAAGAACACCTAGACGCGTCTAAAGAATACAGAATAAAGAGATCACGCAATGGAGTATCACACAAATATCGGCATGTAATAATCGTCCTCAAAGAAGAATAAACGAATTACCTCCAGTGTACTTAGAGGGGGGGGGGGGGGGGGGGGGTAAGAAGGAAAAAAAGAAAACGAAAAACTTTGTAATCAAGATGATCGTGTAGCTCACATCATTTGTGAGCAGCAACAATAAACACGTATATATTATGAACTTTTCCAGTGCTCTTTTCGCTAATCGTCATTGAGACATTCATTGAGGATGCCAACTGTAAATAACAAACATTTAAAAGTTGACATTCAATACTTCGATCCACTAGTTTGACAGAAAATATAGTATTCCATTACGATGTTTATTTTGTATGAACGCAAGATGTATTTTACGCCTACCGCAATCGGAAGAGAAAACTCCCGACTTGAAAACTCGTTTAGGCAGTAGCGAAAGATAAATAATATCCTCTATCTTATCATGGCGCCGACACATGCTCGCATCGAGAATCTGGAAATATATGTAACAGAAACCCGCCACCCCGTTTCAAGTGTAACCGCGATTGCCAACTGAAACACCTCGGGTCAAGTACATTTGGGAAAACAAACAAACAAACAAACCTCGAATTATAGAATGTCGGTTGCATAAGAACAATATCGACGAGAGAACGAGAATTTCCATACGTACGCTTTCGAATGCATTTATAGAGCTGCGAAACATACACCATGTATACGTTCACTTGATTTGCGTGTATTGTTCTTTCGGTATAGTTTTTTAGTCTTCTCGTTGAGCTACATATACGATTGAATTGAACGATTGAATTGAACATTGAATAAATATCGATATTAAAATGCTGATTTTTAACGTTATTTCAAATAAATATCGACAATGCAAAAACCAATGTAAATTTTTACATTTTCTATACTTTAAAATTGATTTATTTTTATTACGGTCATCTTTATGGTCTATTTAAACCATGGAATTAATTACTTATTAAGAAATTTTTAAACCGACTTTATTTTAAAACTATATTAAAGATACCGTCATATCGAACGAGAAGTGTACATATGAATCGTTGACGTATACGTGCGTTTGTGCTTCGAGTGTTGCAATCCAATGCGTGTTGTAATAATCGACGCTAATTAAGTAGTGCAAAGTTTTTAATCGCTCGAATCACATGTCGAGCGAACTACAGCGGCGAAGTGAACGTTGTTGACAAAATAATGGAGAAAGAGTGAATTAATATGTCAGTGCAATATGTTAATCATATATTTTCAAACAGCTACAGATGGCGGGAGGATTTTGACATTTTTATTACTTCGACCCGTAACCAGAGGTTGGGTTAGAATTTGAAATCAAATATAATTGTTTTTAAAATTATTAGAAAACACCGATCCGAATCACAGTCTTTTATCTACACCGTATAGTTTGTTTACAAACAAACTCCAAACGATCACTTGTAAAACTCATTGAGAAATCTACTGCTTGTGAAGTGTATTGAACAATGCTCTTTATTTTTTAATTTTTAAAAGTATTATACATAAGTATGCCATAAATTAGGGTGCGGAAGTTTTCATCACACGCTTTGAAAATTATACCACGTCCTAGTATGGGAAATAGTAAATTGCGCAAAGAGTGCATAAAGTGAATGGTATATGAAATATCGAATCTATAATAGTATACGTATATGGTTGAGATCAATCACGGGCGTTACAAACTAATTTGCCTCGTTTTCATTAAAGTAAAGAAATTAATAAATAACTGAATCGCAATACATGATTCATTGGCTATTATTCTTGTACTTCAAATCTTCAGGCATTATTGTCCACATCAAAACCAATAAACAGAGAAACCAATTATTATTTTAATATTCCTATGAGGAAAAAAAAAAGAATACACCCTCTAATTTTTACCTGAAATTTTGAGAATTTCCATCTAGAATGATATTTCCTGGATGGTAATTTTTTATAATAAAGTAATAAAATAATGAATTTTATTATGAAACAAAAAACAGTTCATTTCCCATTATTGCTAAAATGGCATATTTCAGACAAACTACAAAGAGTGCAATTAAATTGAACTACATTCGTGACTAAATTAAACCCAATGTCCACATCATTTACATCGTCATCAGCCGTTTTGGCTATATAACGCAAATAATTTCCTAAACCGAAATAAAAGAAGCTTATACCAGACAAATTCACTACTGCCCAGAATTCTAATACACTATATCTTAAAGAATCAACTACGAATATACCAGATAGCAAACGATATCCGCAGGATATCCTGAAAATATCATTTCCTATCTGGATATCTGATCTAGGGAATAATACAAAATTGTTTTTAAACAAGTTATGATCACACTTCATTTTTAAATGATATTTCTGTATTAATAATACAAAATGCAGTAATTCGTTTCATAACGATCCAGGTCTTCACGGTTAGAACCTAAACGCTCAAAATGGAAAATTGCCTCTAAAGCATCCCTTACATCTTCCAGCAGGTGTGATGACGACAAATAAAAAGAAATGATAATGCGAAGTAATAGTAACTTGCATTGCATCAAGCTCTATATATATGTATAGGAGCAATGATCAGCGGGTATGCATAAGCGCGAAGTCACTCTATATCCCAATAGGAAATTGACAACTGGCGCAGTACTGCGCCAGTACTGGCAAGAGCCGGCGCAGTACTGGCTGCCAGTGCTGGCGCAACATTGGCTTGATA
>JAPYZR010004233.1:0-19633 GCA_030522945.1 Trichopria nigra | reverse complement strand
AGGTCAAGATTGTTGGTACCATTGGATGGTCCCCTCTATCCCCTTCAACTTTTGTAGAGGTCATTTTTTGATATCATTCATTTTTACAGAGGTATCTGCCTGGTCGGATTAAAATGAAACACCCTATATACATCTACATACACATGTATAACGAGGGTAGCGAGAGGGCATATTAATTAGGCCGTTAAACGGATTTTACCGAATCGAACCGATCTACGGGCGGTTTCGCGAATAATTTCAATCTCGTCACATTTTTTTCAGTGTTATATATGATACGGAGACCGATTAAAGGTTTTGCGATATCCTGTATATATGTGTGTGTGTGAAATGTTCGACACCTGTCCACGGCCGTAATCGCGACGTCCACACCCCGGAGCGCACTGGCGCGGAGAATTTTCACCTCGACCGACATATAGATGCGAGTTAGATAATATTTATTATTTCGTCGGAATATTGCAAGAATATGTGCGCCGGGCAATATGACGAAAATAAATGCCACACATATACGAACGGTATGATGAAAGAAAGAATTTTTCAAAATTCCATCACTATATATATATATATAAACTTCAGTACACGGTGATTAGGAAATTCGTATGGAAAATCTCAACCCACTGATCCGTAAAACTCTAAGAATATTATCATTATGAAATTCTGAAAAAAAGATTAAAATTTTGTGAATATTACAAATTTCGTTACTTTTTTTTTACCAATTTTTATTTATTTTTTATTTTTTTTTTTGTGTTACTCGTTTAGGCAATTTTGCGACCACCTCGGTGTAGATATATTGGAGACCTTTTTCGTATTATACGCTTTATTTTTGCGGAGGCACAGAACATGTACATGATAAGGCCATGGTAATTTCATTCCGTGTAATGAGGATCGGTTAACCCCTTTGAGGTGTCGTTCCCGCCTTGACGTGAGCGCGGCGGTGAGAAAAGTAAATTTGGTTCTGACGACGATGATGGGGTTGCGGTGTGGAAAAAATTTTCAAAATCTAAAGGCTTCTTCTTAGTCGAATTATACTTGAGTGTATGAACTTTGGTTTGGAAGGCAAATTTACAAACTTAGTCTTATAATCGAGTGTCGCAATAAAAAAGAACAAAAATATTAATTTCGATTTTCTCGGATTTGCTGTCCCTTTCTGAAATATAAATTTGATGTATTCTTTGAGTAAAAATATTTCTTTTATTTAATTTTATGAGTTAACTTATATATTCTTATCTATATATTCTTATGATACCTCAGTGCACTTATAGTGGTTCGAAATCGAGTGATATTCTACTGTAATACCAATGATAATAACAGAATTGAAAATTGACAGATATAAGAATGAAAGTTTCGAAGAATGAAATGAAAGGTAAAAGGATAATAAAAAAAAGAGAAAAACAAACAAGTCGAAAATCGGTAAAATTAATCGATTCTCGAATCCTAGAAATAGAGAGACGAGTGAAGACGAAATCAAAGATGCGACAGAATTGAAAAATGGACGAAATCGCTGTATAGCGTATAAAATCGACGATACGATATAATCGATTGAATTGGTGATATCGTCTTGTCAGAATAGACAGAACTTAAAAATGGAGAAAATCGATTAATGAATATAATTTATGAACCTGTATAGAGTCGACAGAATTGACAGAATTGAACAGAACAATAGACAACATTTATGAACCTCCAGAATTGTTATATTTAACAAAATCGTTATAATCGGCAGAATAGAAGAGTGTACGCAGTCTGTGAATCTGCAGAATCAAAATTGATAAAATCTGAAATCATCGAAATTAATTGATTCAATCGAATTGATAAAATCGCCAATACAGGCAAGAATCGATGTGAACAAAAGATTTCACTGGGTCGTCAGAATCGAATAATGGATGGAATTAATGAATTTATAGAAATGATAAAATTAACAATATTTCGAAATCGAGAGAATCGACAGAATTGTCAGAATGATGTCACAATCGTTAGAATTGAAAAATCTTTATATATATATTTTATACACCAGACCAAATTTACAGACAAACAAAAACCATTCTTACTAATCGACCGAATCTACAGAATTGAAGAATCAATAAAGTTAAAAATATTCGGAACAACTAAAACATCGATAGAATTATAATACTAATTAGTGAATAAATGACATAATCGACTTAATCAATCGAATGGACAAAATCGTAATTACATCCACAGACTCGACAGAACTGACAAAAACGTTGGTACAGATAGAATCGACACAGAAAAATAAAACCTACAGAATTGAAGATTTAATAACGTTAACAATATTTAAGAAGCGACCGAATCGACAGAATCGAAAAAAATCGTTAGAATTGATCAAATTGTTACAATCACTATATAATGGACACTCAATCGAATTTTGACAGAATTGTAATTGCCTACGGCATCAGCAGAATTGACGGAATTGACAGAATTGACAGAGCTGCCAGTTCAGGACGAATCAATACTAACAATAGACTTGACCATTGACTGAGTCTTCGAAATCGAGGAATGCACGCAATCAATTAATTTATAGAATTGATAAAATTAACATTACTTGGGAATCACAGAATTGTCAGAATTGTCAGAAACGAGAGAATCGATCAAATCGAAAAAGTTGTTCGAATTGATAAAATCGTCAGCATTATTAAATCGTCCGACATTGCAGAATTAAAGAATAAAGTTAGCAATAGTTAAGAATAGAATAGCAATAATTAAGAATCGACAGAATTGACAGAATTGACAGAATTGACGGAATTGACGGAATCGATAGAATCGAAAAAATCGTTGTAACTGAGAAAATCGTAATTCTTACGAATCGACAGAATCGACAGAATCGACAGAATTAACAGAATTGACAGAATTGACGGAATTGACAGAATCGAAAAATTAGTTGTAATTGATAAAATCGTGATTCTTACGAATCGATAGAATCGATAGAATCGTAATTCTTACGAATCGTCCGATATTGCAGAATTAAAGAATTAATAAAGTTAACAATATTTAAGAATCAACAGAATCTACAGAGAATCAACAGAATTGACAGAATTGACGGAATCGATAGAATTGGAAAAGTCATTGGAATTGATAAAATCGTAATTCTTACGAATCGTCCTATATATTGCAGAATTAAAGAATTAATAAAGTTAACAATATTTAAGAATCAACAGAATCTACAGAATTGACAAATTCGATAGAATTTGTAGAACTGAAGATTTAATAAAGTTAACAATATTTAAGAATCGGCCAAATTGACTGAATCGAAAAAATCGGTGGAATTGTTAAAATCGTCCGAATCAATATAATCGAATTGACCAATCGAATTGACGAAATCGTAATTACATGCAGATATATGACAGAATTGACAATATCGCCCGTGCTGACAGAATCGACATAGAAACGAAAGATTTGACCGTTTGAATCTTCAGAACCAAAGAATGAAGTGAATCAATGAATTTACTGAACTGATAATTTGTAATATTTCAGAATGGACACAATTGTCAAAATTGTTAGAATTGACGGGCAAATAATGGAACGTGCTGAAAACATCTAGTCGACTTTTGTCAGTACCAAAATAAAATATGATAAAAGCAACGTATATAGAGGTATAAGTATAATAATTGATTCTAACAATAACGAGCTTTCCTTTCACGCACAACTCCATTATCACAAATTCCATTACCAAATTGGGAGCAGTTTGAAACAACGCCACCATCCTTGATTTCGCAAAGTTATTTGCGTTGATGGACAAATCAACAGCGCGCCATTGTAAACTTTTCCGCGACAATGAAACGTTCAAACGCCTCGCGCCAATGTCGCGCATTACGATCGACTATATATGTATATGTAGAGGCGCTAATGATTACTGCCGCGATTATATATACAATCGCCATTCCGCCACAAGGTGTATAATAAAGGGCGAAAAATTAATTGCCCGGAGCGCCATTAATTAGCGAAATATTACGAAATTCGTCGCGCACCTCCTCAGATGGGGTGTCAATCAAACGCCTGGTTTGAGTTCGTTAGTGTTTGAAAGAGGATTACAAAACTGGTAATTGAATCGTTTACGCTGCGACGCAATGTGTAAACTTTCACGGCAGTTAATAAACTGGCCCGGGCGCGATGGCCGAACCTTTATATCAGAGCGTCCATTAATGAAGGCGCGGTAGATTAACACCTTAATAATTAAGCGAGGCAATTTCGCGCAACGGCGTAACTTCGATACGTAATTCGACGCGGGACAAATTAGATCCTTAACGAATCGTTATGGTGATACCATTCGCTACGTTATGACGCGCTTGGTATATTCGTGACAGTTTCTCGCTAATTCGTCGGAAAAACGTGAAAAAAAAAGAAGAAATATTTTCAAACTAAATTTTGATTGTTCATCGATAATAATCATCCTTTAACGATAAATATATAATTTACAATAATATCAATTCCGTCGTTAATTCTGTACACTTCATTATTTCTCTTCCATATTCTTTAAATCTGTAAATTCAATAAATTCCGTCAAAACGGTCTATTCTGTAAATTCTATTAAAACTATGACGATTCTGTTAGAATGTTACGATTTCTATACAAACTATAGATTGACAGATTGTATAGATCAAATTATCTTGTCAAATCTGTTACTTTTTCTATCAATTTTGTCTGGATTCAGTAAATTCTGTCAATTCTGTTCATTCTGACAATTCTGTTCATTCAGTACAATCTTAAATTGTACAGATTTGATCGATTCGCTAAATCATTTTTTTCTGATTCTGCGACTGTAGTGACAATTTTGTCAATTTTGTCAATTCTGTTAATATTATTATTTAACATAATTAATATCGATTCTGTCAATTTTGTCATTCCTATCAATTATATGGAATCTGCGGATTCTGTTAATTCTCTCTTCCATCTTCGATTCTGTAGATTTGAACAATTCGTCAAATCTCTTTTTCTTTGCTTATTCCGCCTGTAATGACGATTCTGTCAATTATGTCGATTCTAAAATATTGTTAATTTTATCGATTCTATCAATTCTGTCATTTCCATTATACTTTCGATCCAGTCAATTCCGTTAATTCCGTCGATTCTTATATAGATTCTTTCAAAACTCGATTTTGACAATCCTGTCGGATTCTGTTGATACCGTCAACAATCGTCATTCTGTTATTACTGTCGTTACTGTCAATTCTGTCGATTCGAAAATATTGTTAATTTCATCAATTTCTATAAATTCATGAATTTTCTACATTCTCCGATACCCTGATGTATAATCGATACATTCGTCCTTCTTTCTTTCTGCTAGTTCTTCCTTCAATTGCAGATTCAGTTAATTCTGCCAAAAGTCAGTCAATTCTGTCGATTCTGTGGATTTTGCCAGTTCTCTTGATTCTACGAACTCTTTCAAGTCTTTTGAAACTGTCGATACTGTCGGTACTGTCGATTCTATCGATTCTGTCGTTTCTACACTTGTTCAATTTCATGTTCAATTTCATCAATTTCTATAAATTCATTAATTCTGTCCATTCTCCGATACCCTGATGTATAATCGATACATTCATCAAATATTCTTCGTTCTTTCTGTCAGTTCTTTCTCAATTGCAGATTCTGTTAATTCTGTCATGTCAGTCAATTCTGTGGATTTTGCTAGTTCTCTTGATTTTACGAATTTACTACTGTACTTACAAATTTCAAGTCTATTGTTTTTGTTAATACCGTCGAATTCTGTTGAAACTGTCGATGCTGTCGGTACTGTCCATTCCAAGATTGTTAATGAATTGTTAACTTATGAATTCTTTGACTGTGTCCATTCTCACATTTTTTAATAATAAGTAATAATAAGTACGTTGACTTTGTCAATTCTGTCGTATTCTACTGATATTGTCGTATTCCATCAATTGTTGTCGATTCTAATTTTTTTTTTTAATTAATTCATTGATTCTGTCCGTTCTTCGATTTTGTAGATTCAGTAATGTAGCTGGTACGACTGTACATGAAATTTATGATTTCGAAGGATTGTAAAATAATATTTTGTCGAACGACAATAGAAATTTATATTTTTTACCGACAGAAATTGGAAATAAAAAGTATGAAAGTTACAAAAAAATACAAAAAGTAGCAGACATTTCGAATTTTACAATTAATGGTAAGACAATAAATAAGACTGCCATTTTAACATAAAAGTTTAAATTAAAACTGTCAGTAAATGACATCTTCAAAAATAGAACGACATTTTAATCCAAGCATAAATCGATAAAAGACAAATTGAATAATTGATTATAAGCAACAACAACAACAAAAAAGTCACTAAAAATTAATCAAACCCCTCTATATATACATACACTCATTTTGCATTATTGATTTTGTCGATAATACAAGTGACATTAATGCGACGTTCACATAATTTCTAACAAACGTAACGAGACTTAAAAATGGATACACGCTTCATAATCCAATGGAAATATTTCCATTTTTTCACTCTATAATATATATTCACCCTTGAACATTCATTTCAACCGTCGGATTACTTTATACCTACAAACAAATACACAAACACATACAAACATACATATATATAAGCAACTTTTCGAACCGGCAGTACCGAGGAACAAGTCGAGTACTGATTAGTGAATCGGTAACTGTCGCTTGCGCAAATAAGTGCCAATCGAGTTACGAAATAACTTTCTATATGTACTTTGCACACCGTATGCTCGTCATGGTGATGGAATAAATATATATATATATATATATATAGTGTGCCAAAAGCGCGACGTATACAAACGGGTTTCGCGGATGTATTAACACCTATCTATATATACTGTTTGTACTATAAGCGTTGATCCCGGTACTCATTTATCCGTTCAATTGAGTAATTTGGTCAAATTATCTACTTAAAGCGTTTTCGATTGAAATAATGCGGCCTCTCGCACGATCCGCGACCTTTCAACAGGAGCGATTGAAACGTAAGTTTATATACGTATAATGGCGCCAATTGTAGAATTGCATTATTCTTATACCAGTATTCTTATACCGTCATTTGTTATTCATGTACTGAAATATCTTTTTGAAACGTTTTGTAAAATCATCCAGTTGACAAAAAAAATTTTTTTAGAATATTTTAAAAAACAATGTTTCATTCGAAATAATTTTATTCGTATAATATATATACCGGGTGACAAAAACGTTATGAATGATATTTATGAATATGTATATAATGTATTATGAAAGAATGGAAATTTTTACCACAATTTCTCCCCCGAGGAATCGAAACGCATTCCCCTCGAAACTTTCTTTGCATGGAAGCATTTTCACATAATAAAAAAAAGAAAAAAAAGAAAACAAATCCATTCGTCCATTTTCCGAGCGATATTATCGCCGCGAACGCGCAAAAATGTCCATTCTACTTGCACCGCGGACAAAAGTAAATATACAATAAATCATAATCCTTTGATCCTTGGGTGATCGCGTAGCCGCGGTCGTTGGAAACAATGACCCGAATTGTAACTTTCTGATTTCGAGATACCGCGCGCCGGGGATATCGGAATTGAAAGGTCTGATTGCCATTGATAGGTGACACGGGACTCGAATATCGACAAACGGGTTTTGCGGTGATATCTGCGACTGGTGTTTTATTACGTGCAAAAAAAAAAAAAAGAACGAATTATTAATTTTTCTCTTATATAATATAGCATTTTCGTACGCGGTATATATAGAAAGGATGAGGTTTTAGTAATCTCGCCGCAAATAGGATTAACCGTTATATATATGTAGGCGCTTGTTCTTAAATTCTTATCAATCGCCCGCTAACGCCCGATAACATCGAGATAATTGCATAATATCGATTCGAGCATACAGCTCGGATTTATCACTGTATATATACGAATGCAATTCGTTATAGCCGTTTAAGAGTACGACCGATAAAAAAAATTCGGTGCTCGAGATTTTATCGAATGCCGTGTCAGTTTGCAAAAATGCCGACATCTGTATATATATGTATACGCCGGTACATATACATGAGCGCGGGAAATATGAACTTTAATGAAATGAAATATCATGGATTTGGAGATTTTTAATCTGATTTGTTTTTACATACAGCTCCATTGTTATTGGGAAACTGCGGCTAATACTCTGATATTACAAAAGGCGATCAAAATTTCAATATTCAGGATATTAAATTAAAAAAAATTTTTTTTTTAATTTTTAAAAATTGGCTCACGCAATATTGTTTTTTTTTCAATACCTTGTTATATAAAAGATTTAGAAAATATTGCAACGTAGGATTGGTGATATTACATTCTCGTATATGAATGCGCAACAAAAATCTGGTGCATTTTTAAAGTGCTGAGAATGGAATTTTATTAGAAAAAAAGAAAAAACAAGAATTATTCGAAATTCACATTTCGGTATATATGTTGAGTCCTTTTTAATGCATTTTCACGATTTTTCCTTCACTATTCTCTCGTCAAATTTAGTTGAAAATTATTATCAAATATTCTTCTCTATACCAGAAATACCAATCAGAAAAATTCGATTGTAAATTTACAAAAATTATTTACATTCATCGTGAATATAAGTATATATATGTACAAGTACAAACATAATTAAGATTAAATTAGTTTATATATTTGTAAAATTAAACTTCTCCGTGACCAAATGTTTGTTGGGGAGAATCGACGATAGAAAAGAGAATACTACCTTGATTTGATAATATAAACGATTAAAAGAATCGATAGAACCGTGAGAATAAAAAATCGATACGATAAAATCAGTAGAATCGTGAATCGAGAATCATTTGAATAAGCAAACTGTATAGATATAATCAAAATCGATATAAATCCAGACTCGATAGAATAGAAAATTTACAATCGAATGAGTAATGATTTATCAGAATTTAACATTTATCGAATTGAAAATTTTAAATTTTATAAATCATATCAATAAAAAAGAGAATACATGAATTCATTAAAACAAGCGATCAATTGAATCAACAATCGATAAAAAAATCGTTATCTATAAAAAATCAATACGATCAAGTCAATAGAATCGCGAATCGCTTGAATCCTAAATCCAAAATCGATAGAACCATAATCGATAGACTAGTCTCGATGGAATATCGAGACTTTAACATTTATCGAATCCAAAATTACTAATTTCGATCATCGATAAAATAGACGATCTATAATCGATAGGACCATAGGAGTCGATCAAGAATCATCAAATTAAAAAACTGTAAATCAGAAATTGTCAGAACGATTGAAGTAGTTGGTGAATCGGTATAATCCAACGATATCGAGGACCGTCGTAATCAACAATCGATAGAACGCGGACAATCAAGAATCGATAGATCAAAAAATTGTACGAGTATCGATACAACAAAATCAGATACAATAAAAAAAAAAAAAAATACGAAACGTTTTAATGATGAATCCATGGAATCAAAAAACCAAAGAATCGATAGAAAATTCTACAATAAGTCGTCGATATATCGAAAATAAATAAATGTAGAATAAAGAATTGATGAATGACTTAGCGATGAATCGATGGAATAAAAAGAAAATCGTATGAAAAAGAAACGCTTTTAAAACGATAAAACCAACCCGCATAAAAAATCGTCGAAGCCGACGACCATCGATAGAGTCATCAGAATCGAGCGAGGCAATATATCTGAAATCAATTAATCAAGAATTGATAAATCAAGAATCGATAAATCAATAATCGATAAGTCAAGGATCGGTAAATCAAGAAACGATAAATCAAGAATCGATAAACCGTAAAAAGAATTGATTGAATACAGAATTCAGAATCGATTTAGTAATGAATAGACGTGACAACAAAAGCATATATATATGTAGGTTCAATTTACTAGCAAATCGATCATAATCATAACCATACTAATAATAATAATAATAATTTAGGAAGTTTAACATCTGTAAATTAAAATTTGATTCTGTTAAGCTTGAAATCATAATATTTCAATTGCCTAATTCAATTGATGAGAGTCGACATAATACGACTTTCGTCATGAAGTTCTTTCTATTTCAATCCAATAATCCTAATCCATTAGAATTTAATTTAGAATATTCTTATTATATATATATATATATATATAAGTCATTATTATTCATACTTCAACATAAAATAAAAAAGACAGACTTTTTTAACACACGTATAAAAAAGAATTTCAACAAATAAACGAAAATTGATATTCTAAAATTACTTCCAACCTTCATTTCCTACAAATAATGTACGATTATACCAAATAACTCGTGTACAAATCCATCTGAGACGCGCGGGATTCCCCGATACTTTTTCTATACACGGCGCATTTCAATAAAATATAATAATATCCACAGATATTGCGCATCTATATACGATATAACGGTAAAACGCGGCCAAGAAAAAGACACAAATATGCCTTATTCAAATATTGATTCGTACAAACGAAAAGGAATGTACGAGCGCGCGTGATTCCCGCATAAGTGCGGGAATTCATCCTTCTCGCGCGCGCGATCCCATTTATATATATATATATATATATATACGGCGCAAAAACGCCCGGCTAAAAAGTCTAATATCATATGCTTCGATGAACATCAAACATCCGCTCCGTGCCACCGGTATCATTAACGCTTCTTATACAGGTGTATATAGTGATAAAAACATCATCCAAAAAGACGACGCTCGATCGGGTTACCTTATTTAAATTGTAAAAATTGCATTTAATACGTTCGTTATTAATTTCTTTGCGCCCGGCTCATCGTCGTCGTCGACACACGCACACATACACACCTAGATATCTAACCGGTTTTCCGTTTGGCAAAAATGCCATCGCACGCGGAAACGTATCGGGGGCCCCTGATGATGCTCACGGAAAATTATACGTGCATCAAAATATGTAATCGAATAGGTATAATAAAATCTGACTGGGCATCGTGTCACTGTTAAAAGGATTATCAAACCACCTGCTTTGTTTTTTTTTCTTTTCCTTTGTTTTTTGTTTTACTCCAGTTGCCATTCGTTGCTCGTTCGTTCGATTCCTTCGAGCCTCGAACGAATAAAACTAATTTATTTGCGTTTATTATATGTATTTATTTTGCCGTGCACTGTATTATAAGCTTCTGCAATTATATGATGTATTGCAGACTTGCGTAGTTTTTTTGTTTAATCTCTCATCATTTATTTTATTGGAAAAATTGGAATTTATATTTCTTCCTTTTTTTTTTTTAAACACGTTCTTCCACGGATTAAAGAAATGTTTATCGATTGAAATTGTGCTGAATGAGAAAATAACGGTGGTTTTAATCTACTTAACTTTCTTATTTCTATTGAGATTTCTTAAACGGAAGGATGAAACAACAAAAAAAATACGAATACGGAATACAAACAAAAAAAATGTGTTTTGTTTAAACAGTCAATGATTTCGATAAAAACCCAGAAAAAAAAGAAAATATATATGACGTTATACATTGAATTCAAAAAATATAGCAATAAAAAACCAAACACAGTCCAACAGATTCATGATAAACAAATGAAAAAAGGAAGGAAACAAAATAATCACGAAAAACAAATTATCAAACGATACAAAACCAGCAGAATCGAACGATAAGAAAGAAAACAGACGAAACGCATAAAAAAAAGATAAAAAATACAAAGATAATAGAAATAAAGAAAACAAAGCAGATCACGTAATATTTTGTATTTGCTACATATATGTGTGTGTGTAATCGATACAAAATTGTCTGAATGAATCAAATGAAACTTAAGAACTTTGAGAAATAAAAGGAAAGAAATTGTTCAAAAATAAAAATGAAAAATTACAGCAAAAAAACGATATGAATTGAAGTAAGATGAAAGAAGTGAAGTCGGACCCAGCGAAATGAAAAAAAAAAGATGAATGAAATGAACCAAACGCAACTAAGCAAAGGGAGAAGATGCCGAATGGGACGAAAAGAAACAAACTATACAAAGTACAAAAGGGGACGTCTGAAATTAATGGAACGTGAAATGAACGAAATTAAAGTAAACCGAGGGATGAACAACACAAATCAAACGAATCCAACATAATTGATAAAGCAAATATAAATGAGAGAAAATTAAAGAAATAAAATTGAAGATAAAAGAGAAATGAAAAGAGAAAGAAATGAAAGAGAAGTGTAACGAAACAAAAATTAACCATAAGATTTAAAATGGAATAAAATGATAAATCGGAATCAGACAAGTTGCGATTTACCAAACGGAACAACTGATATGAAACGAGGAAAAGAGCAAAAATATATAAACATATTAAACAAACGAAATTAACAAAATGTGTACAAAAGAACAGAAAGAAAATAATGAAAATATACGAAGAAGACGAAATTTTGGATTGAAAAAAATTAAATAAAATTAGAAAAAAAATGTTGTATTCCTAGAAAAATACGTACAAAATAAATACAAATAAGGTTCGAATGAACTGATTAAAAAGAAAGTGAAATAAAATGAAATAAAGTGAACGGAATCAACGAAATAAAGTAGACAATCTATATACTAGTAAGAGAAAGAAACAAAATAAATAAAACAAAACAAAACAAAACAAAACGAAACGAAACGAAACAAAACAAAACAAAACAAACAAAACAAAACAAAACAAAACAAAACAAAACAAAACAAAACAAAACAAAACAAAACAAAACAAAACAAAACAAAACAAAACAAAACAAAACAAAACACTCTAATAGCGTAGTAATGTAAACATGAAAGTTGATGAACAAAACAAAACGAACCATACAAAATAAAACCACCAGAACATTATATACGAATCGCGACAAATAAAGGTAAAAACAATGAAACAAACGAAACAATGAAACAAACGAAACAATGAAACAAACGAAACAATGATACAAACCAAAACTTAACGAAATGATAATACCTGATGAATAAAACAAAATAAACGAAACTAAATAAATAAAAAGACATTAGAAATGAAACAGAAAATAAAACAACGAAATAACAAAACAAAGAAAACAAAACAATACAAAACAAAAAACTAATAGCGTAGTAATGTAAACATGAAAGTTGATGAACAAAACTAAACGAATCTTACAAAAAGAAAAAACCACTAGAACATTAAGAATCGCGACAAACAAAGGTAAAAACAATGAAACAACAACCGAAGCACTGATAAAAATCAAAACTTAACGAAATTATAAAACCTGACGAATAAAACAAAAGAAACGAATCTAAATAAATAAAAAGTCATTAGAAATGAAACAAAAAATAAAACAACGAAATAACAAAACAAACAAAACAAAACAAAAAACAGTCCACGTCTAGTAATGTAAACTTGAAAGTTCATGAACAAATTAACTAAACGAACCATACAAATCGCGACAAACAAAGGTAAAAATAATGAAGCAAATAAAACAATGATACAAACCAAAACTTAACGAAATGAAACAGAAAACGAAACAACGAAATAACAATACAAACAAAACAAAACAAAACGAATCTTATGAAACAAAACCACCCGAACATTACGAATCGCAACAAACCAAGGTAAAAACAATGAAACAAACGAAACAATGATACAAACCTAAACATAACAAAATGAAAAAACCTGACGAATAAAACAAATTAAACGAAACTATAAGTAAATAAAAAGACATTAGAAATGAAACAAAAAAACGAAACAAAAAAACGAAACAACAAAACAAACAAAATAAACGAAACAATCGAAACAGACGAAACAAACGAAACCGACGTAAAAAATGGACGAATTTCCTTATAAGAATAGTGTCGAACACAATAGAATAAAATTACGAGATGATCTTCACTAATGGCATTCAACAATTCTAAAACAATTTGTATTATAAACTCGCGAGAATAATTAACAATTTATCAACACCCATACATTCAAATGAACATACACGTTACGTATACTTCGCGTCTGAACCGTCTGATTTTCGCAATACTCCTTTTGATTAATACATCCATAAATTCAATTTTTATATGAATTCTATCGACAAAAACTCGTATCAAGGGGATATTATATTCCCGCAAGAAAGTACAGGTATAGCAATCATTAGCGACTTCATTTTCTTAATGATCTCGATATTGCATCTCGTAAGCGCGACAAACGGCCATAAAATGAACTTCAAGGCGACGTCTATAAAATCTCGCCGATGAAAGATTCCATCTGTGATAAAAACTTTGCATAAAAAAAAAGAAACTGACGACGAAGCTTATACTTTCGTAGCGCACCTGAATTAATCAACGTTGGACGTATCCGTGGAAACTCCTCGTAACATTAATTAATATTAATAATGCCGTATTGGAAGTAATGAATGTATATAGCTACCGGGTAAATAATGCAACGGTCAAATATATAACCTATGTGACAAAAGTTGAAAGAGAAAACTTTGGAAAACTTATTTACATAACAATTACTTCGTTATTATACTCGATACGTCCAATCTTTTCTTCGCTCCTTACCTTTACCTTTTATCAATATTTCATCATTTCAAAAAAACATGTCCCAACAAGTATACATAAATTGCATTTTAAAAATTCTATACGAAAACCATCTTCCTAATTACTAAATGTCACACAAATATATTAATCACTGCACAATTTCTAAAGGCATGGAAAAGCAATCACGTTTCGTTTCGTTCCACTGGTCCAACTGATGGTGATGAAAAAAGAGGAGGTGACCGACCTGGACACACCATCTTAACGACGCTGCCACGACCAGAAAGAGCCGCTAAACATCGATTGTTCGACCGTCCTCCGGTCGTTTTGGGAAATGTCCCAAAATCCAACCAATCCCTCCCCTTAATAATAGCAAAAGGGCAGAAAGCAAACTTACCGATGAGCTTGTAGCTGTCCGGTTCCCAAGGTGGCGGCTCCTTGGTGGAGGCGTCGAACTCGTAATAAAGGAGGCTGAACGTCTCCTTGCAGCTGAGCGCGTGTCCCGGGAACAGCGAGCAGTCCCTAGTCGTGAACTTGATCTCGATGTACATCCGGTTCGCCGGTCCGCGCTCGACGAACGGTGTCCATAGCCAATTGTTCACGTTGTTGTAAGCCACGTCGCACACCACGTAGCTCCTCCAGTTAATGCCTTTGTCGAAGTTCGTGAACGACTCCTCCACCCACTACGACAAAAGAAGAAGGAGAAAAATCTCGTTAAAAACGCTCGAGCTACCGCAATTGCAATTTCCTATATCCTCCCCCTCCCAGTTAACAAAAAAAAAACTCGTCCGCGAAAATTGGCCGTCGTCTTCGCGCGCAAGATTGGACGCGACGATTTTTACAAGGATTCCTTTAACGAAGGCAGAATTAACGTTCAGGGCGAAAAGATGACGCGAACGTATATATATTTTCGAACGTTTCCTCAACGACAGAGATATAATGAGGAAACTTGAGATCTAAAAAAAGAAAGAAAAAATATACGTTCATCATATTGATTCCCATAAAATGCTGTATCGAAAAAATCGATCGATCTTTGGATCCGATCGGTTCGATTATTTCGAAACCTGACGTGTTTTTGCGCCGGTCTCGATCGGCATCAACTCGTGGTTTTACTTGCGTCTGGTTTTTGCGGTCGGGTATATACGCGTATACCCATCCCGACAATAAAACTAATGGTAACGCGCCAGTAATTCCCCCGAGGTCGGTTTGTGTCGCAGAGTCGACGACCCGTTAGCGTCCGCGACGTCGTATACCACACGGGGTGTTGGTCGACCCCCCACCCCCACCCTCTGCCCCATACGCGCACGCGTGTCTCTTTACCCCCGGGGTCCCGGGGCAGGGGGGGGGGGCAAGGCCGCCTTGGGCGAAGGTCGCGCAATTAGGCGAAGCGTCGGCGACTTCGATTAGACGATGTCTCGTAAAACTTGCAGACCGTCAGCGTGTGGCGCGAAAGCTGCGTATTTTATCATCAGTGTCTCGGCCAGTAGGTTTTTCTTGTTTTATATACATACCGAATGGCGAAAAAAATGTTGCCGGCAATTTTCGAGCCGGAAATTGCCGTTTCAATTTATTGGACGTTAAATGAAATAAATCAGAGTGTGTGCAAGATTGACATTTCGATCGACTGATTTTCGATCAATCTTTTAAATTTTAGATTCATTTCAATTGTCGAATTTATGAAAAAAATTGATTTAATATATACCTCTCTCCCATATGCACTGAAAAAGTTGTTTCAGTAGGACTTAAAATTTAGTTAATTAAAATGTCTACTTTCATTTGTCAGCTGACCCGGTTAAAAATTCAAAATGGCGCCCCGAATAAAAAAAATAGTTCATGTATTTTACGTAAGATATGTCGTATTTAGAAAAATGCAAAATGGCTGTTTCAATATGGCGGATTGAAAATCAAAACTTGAGACATTAATTGTATTTTTTTAAATATAAACGCTACCTTATGATTTTTCGTAGACATGCATCGATTTTGAAAAAAATAAATCCTGCATAATGAAATTTTCTAAAATCTAGAAAAACCTATAGAAAAGTTTATAACCTATACGACATAGAATATTTTGATGCTATAAAGCGAAATCGGTTGTTAGTTACAGATACGTTCTGAAATTTGCAAAATTAAAAATGGCGGATCCAATATGGGGGATGGAAGATGATAATTACAAATTTTTTATATAAAAAAATAGTGTCACATTTCACGTTAAACTTAAATATAAATGAAGGCACCCTTTCATTTGTATTTTTTTTTTTTTATAAATGCGTATTGTTCTTAAAATAAAAATTGTATTTATACGAAGTAATTTGGTATGCATTGTAAGATTTTTTTCAAGACATGTTGATTACTCCATGGATATTTCAATATTTGAATACAACTGTCTTTGAAATTTAAAACTTTTTTGTAGCGAAAAAAAAATGTTACGCATTTTGTGCTTCGAACATGGTTTTTTTTTTCGGTTTACTCGAATGTTTCGCACCTCTTCGTGTCAACAGTTTTGTCATTTTTCGAAATTTGTACGCGTCAATTTGATTGGGATTTTTTTGTAGAATTGACGTTAAATGTTTATGATTTTTTCAAAATTCATCAAGTTATTAAAATGAAATAAGTTCATGAATTAAATCAAATTTTAGAATATTCATCAATTTTAGAATAATTACACATTTATTGTAAAAATTTGTGAAACATTGTTTATCTTTTTAGCGATATTTTCAACAATAAAAAGTGATATCTTTATTTTTCTATTAAAATTGTTCAAAAATACAATTTTGTTTTTAATTTCTTATAATCGTCAATGATGAGGTTTCTTTAAATTAACTAATTCAATTTTTTATTCAATTTCGACTTGAAGTCATAATAAATTGCGACTTGAAATTTATATTGCTTTTGAAATATATGAAAACAATTTCAGTTTTTGTTGTAGCAAGAATTATTATACAAGAATTATTATACAATTTTTGACAATTTTCGTTAATTTTTCATTCATTTTTCATTAATTTTTATTCTTGTTCATACCGAATATAATTTTTCTTATGAATTTTTATCTTTTTTTTTTAACGTAATTTTGTTTTTATCTATTTTGTTTTTGTTTTAATTAAAATTTTCTATAATACATACAATTTTTTTAAATTTGTAATCATTTATTATTTACCATTATATCTTTTTTAATCAACTTTTATTATTCTTGCCAATTTTCAATTTTTATCATTTTATTATTCTCTACAAGTTTTATTAAATTTTTTATAAATTATCCCAAGAAGAACTCGATTGTTTAATATTTTTAAATACCTATATATAATACGTTACGTTTATTAAACGTATAAATATAGTTTGTGAAATACATAATTATATTTTACGTATGTAAAATGTACATAGATCGTGGAATTTACAAGTGTAATAAACGTATTTGTAAAGCGTTTATATAATTTACGAGAATAAAAACGGTTAAAAACGTCACATAACGTTTATTAACCGAATATAGTGAACGTTGGAAAAAGGGCTAGCATATATACCATATTTATTTTAAAATATTAAGAAATCATTTCCCTTCAGAAGAATATAATACGAAGCGTTTATTAAACGTTTAAATATCATATTAAATAAATCCGTATATAATGAACCGTTATATTAAATTTTTTCGATGTTTTTTTAAGAATTTAATTTAATTTAATTAATTTAATTAATTTAATGTTTTTTTATCATTTCTCGAACTCTAATAGTCATTCTTAAAAAAACATCGTTTAAATATCATGTATAAAAATCGTATTACGGCTTTTGTATATTAAACGTTTAATATAGTCGTGGAATTTGTAGTTAACTTTTCCGCAATTATTATCAATCTTCATTAATTTTCTATTCATTTCTATACCTTTTTAAACCGTTTTTTTCATCAATATTTTTCCTTTTTTTTGGACGAATTTTTATACCATCTTATTAATTCAACGCTATAAATACGTTTTTATAAATTTTTCAAAACATTACCATCAATTTAAAAAACACATTATCTACCATTTTTTATAACTTTTCCATCAATTTTTAAACATTGTTAAATATATGTATACATAAATAAGTTCCAGCATCCGTATTTTCACCGAAACGAACCTGACGAGCACGCAAATATAATACATCCTCCGCACTTGAGAAACGTCAAATTTCGCCTAGTCACTACTTTTTCAAGTTATTCCACAGTTCTCATCGAACTTCTCCGATAAGGACTCGCATCTTCCAACGTGCTTGCAGTTTCGCACTTATTCCGCGACGATTTTCGCCACTTCTTTTACATGTCAAAGCTAATTCCGCCCGTCGCTCGGGGCGCCGAATCATATTCTACTCAAAGCCCCAACTTCGCCACTCCATTTTCGTTATCAAAGCAATCTTCGCTCCTCCGGTTTCGATGTCGTCTATATATATATAATATATATATAATATACATATATATATATATATACGTATTATATATATATATATATATTTCGGAGGAACCTTTGCAGAAGGTTTTTTAATTCTTGCGGACCGCGTAATGAGAAATTTCGTTCTCGTTTACAAAAGGGAACCGTTTTTGCTACTTTACATCAGCGCGTATACGGTGGTACTAATCGTATTTCCCGAATTTGCCCAGTACAGCAGTACTGCAGAAGTGCTGCAAATTATAATGAATTATATATATCTATATAATTATGCAGCGAATATATATATATTCATACATGTATATTCACGAACCATTCTTGCGAGGGTAATCGCGAATAACCGTCAAGAATTTTCTTTAAAGTACAGGGGTATACTTTTGTTTTAACGAGAATTACATTATTGGTTTTTTTTTTTTTTTTGCTATACATATATACAGGGTGTTTCATTTTAATCCGACCACGCAGATACCTCTCTAAAAATAAATGATATCAAAAAATGACCTCTACAAAAGTTGAAGGGGATAGAGGGGGCCATCCAATGGTACCAACAATCTTGACCTTAAACTCGAGGTTTCAAGGTTATTTCAAGGTCAGAGTGATTTTTTTAAATGGGAACTCCTATTTTTTATCCCGGATTTGGAAAGAGCGGAAAATTTTACGTTCAAAACAATATTTATATGTTTTATGTATTTATATTTTCAACAAGGTCATGGCAAGGTCTAATGAAGGTGAAATTTGTGAAAATTGTTGAATAACCTTAAAAATCTAGTCCAATATATCAAGGTGGCTGG